>CM040425.1:112477485-112579988 GCA_022702705.1 Papilionanthe hookeriana x Papilionanthe teres | reverse complement strand
AATGACTAACCCTTGACCTAATAGGTCAAGTTTTGACCAAAAAGTCAATTTTAGTCAAAATAGTCAATTTTTGAATGAATGACCAATTATTGACCCAATAAGTCAATCTCTGACCAAAAAGTCAACTTCAGTCAAAATTGTCAATCCTTGACCCAATGATGAACACATTAACCCATTAGGTAAACTTCTGACCAAAAAGTTAACTTTGCTCGAAATGATCAATCCTTAACCTAATGACCAACCCATTGACCAAATAGGTCAACTTTTAACCTAGAAAGTCAATTTTGGTCTAAATAAACAATTTTGTACGAAATGACCACCCCACTGACCCAATAGGTCAACATTTTACCAAAAAATCAACTTTAGTCAAAATGGTCATATTTTGACCCAATAACCACCCCATTTACCCAATGGGTCAACATTTGACCAAAAATTCAACTTTGGCAAAAATAGTCAATTTTTTACCTAATGGCCATTTATTGACACAAAAAGTCAATCTCAGACCAAAAAGTTAACTTTGGTCAAAATGGTCAATCCTTGACCCAATGTCCAACCCATTGACCCAAAAGGTCAACTTTTGACCAAAATTTCAAAATGGTCAATCCTTGACCCATTGACCAACCTATTAACTTAATAGGTCAAGTTTTCACCAAAAAGTCAATTTTGGTCAAAATAGTCAATTTCTGACCCAATGATCAACCCATTGACCCATAAGTTAACTTTTGACCAAAATGTCAACTTTGGTCACAATTGTCAATTTCTGACCCAATGACCAACCCATTGACTCAATAGATCAACTTAACACTAAAAAGTTAACTTTGGTCAAAATTATCAATCCTTGACCCAATGAACAACCCATTAACCCAATACATCAATATCATACTAAGAAGTCAATTTTGGTCAAAATAGTTAATTTTTTATATAATGACTAATTATTCACCCAAAAAAGTCAACCTCTTAACAAAAAGTCAACTTTGGTCAAAATGGTTAATCCTTGACCTAAAGACCAACCCATTGACCCAATAGGCCAACATCTGAAGAAAAAGTCGACTTTGGTCAAAATGGTCAATCCTTAAACCAATGACTAACCTATTAACCTAAAATGTCTACTTTTAACCAAAAAGTCAATTTTTGTCACAATAGTCAATTTTTGACCTAATGGCGACCCCATTGACCCAATAGGTGAACATTTGACGAAAATGTCAACTTTGGTTAAAATGTTCAATTTCTGACACAATGACCAACCCATTGACCCAATAGGTCAACTTTTGACTAAAAAGACAACTTTGGTCAAAATGGTTAATCGTTTACCCAATGACCAATCCATTGACCCAATAGTCTCAACTTTTAACCAAAAAGTCAATTTTGGTCAAAATATTCAATTTTAGCCTAAAAACCACACCATTGACCCAATAGGTTAACATTCGTTGACATGGACAATTTCTGACCAAATGACTAACCCATTGACCCGATAGGCATAGTTCTGTCCAAAGAGTCAACTTTTGTCAAAATGATTAATCCTTGACCCAATGACCAACTCATTGACCCAATACGTCAACTTTTGACCAAAAAGTCAATTTTGGTCAAAATAGTCAATTTTTGACCTAATGACCAATTATTGATCTGATAAGTCAATCTCTGACCAAAAGGTCAACTTTGCTAAAAAAGGTCAATCCTTGACCCAATGACAAACCCATTGATCCAATAGGTCACTTTTGGCCAAAAAGTCAATTTGGTTAAAATGGTCAATTCTTGACCCAATAACCAACTCATTGACCCAATTGGTCAACATTTGACCAAAAAGTCACCTTTGAATAAAATGGTCAATTTCTAACCCAACGACCACCCCATCGACCTAATGGGTCATCTTTTGATTAAAATTCAATTTTGGTCAAAATAGTCAATTTTTGACCTAATGACCAATTATTGACCCAATAAGTTAATCTCTGACGAAAAAGTTAACTTTGGTCAAAATGGTCAACCCGTGACCTAATGACCAACCCATTGACCCAAAAGGTCAACTTTAGACCAAAAAGTCAAATTTAGACAAAATGGTCAATCCTTGACCTAATGACCAACCCATTCACCAATAGGTCAACTTTTGACCAAAAAGTCAAATTTGGTCAAAATGGTCAATCCTTGACCTAATGACCAACCCATTGACCTAATAGGTCAACTTTTGATCAAAAAGCCAGTTTTGGTCAAAATAGTCAATTTTTTACCTAATGACCAATTATTGACCGAAAAAGTCAATTTTCTATCCAAAAGTCAACTTTGGTCAAAATGGTCAATGCT
This sequence comes from Papilionanthe hookeriana x Papilionanthe teres, assembly GCA_022702705.1. Lineage (NCBI taxonomy): Eukaryota > Viridiplantae > Streptophyta > Magnoliopsida > Asparagales > Orchidaceae > Papilionanthe > Papilionanthe hookeriana x Papilionanthe teres. The sequence continues at coordinate 112,577,693 of CM040425.1, read as the reverse complement.
TAACACAATGACCACCCTTTGACCTAATAGATCAATTTCTGACCAAAATGTCAATGTTGTTCAAAGGGTCAATCCTTGACCCAATGTCAAACACATTGAACAAATTGGTCAACTTTTGACTAAAAAGTCAATTTTGGTCAAAATAGTCAAGTTTTTACATAATGACTACACCATTGACCCAATATGTCGACTTTGGTCATAGGGTCAATCCTTGACCAAATGACCAACCCATTGACTAATTAGGTTAACTTTTGACTAAAAAGTCAATTTTGGTCAAAATAGTGAATTTTTGGCCTAATGATCACCCCATTGACCCATTACATCAACTTTGGTTAAAATGGTCAATTTCTGAACCAACGACGAACTCGTTGACCCAAAAGGTCAACTTTTGACCGAAAAGTCAACTTTGGTCAAAATGATCAATCGTTGCCAAATGACAAACCCATTGACCCAATATGTTAACTTTCGACTAAAATGTCAATTTTGGTCAAAATAGGAAATTTTTACCTAGAGACCAATTATTGACCCAATAAGCCAATTTCTGACCAAAATGTCAACTTTGGTAAAAATGGTCATTCCTTAAACCACTGACCAACCCATTGACCCAACATGTCAACTTTTGAGCAAAAAGTCAACTTTGGTCAAAATGATCAATCATTGACCCAATGACCAACCCACTGACCCAACAGGTTTAAGTTTCAACTAAAAAGTCAATTTTGGTCAACATAGTTAGTTTTTGACATAATGACCAATTATTGACCCAATAAGCCAATCTCTGACCAAAACGTCAACTTTGATCAAAATGGTCAATCCTTGACCCTCTCACCAACCCATTGACCAACAGGTCAACTTTTAAGCAAAAAATCAACTTTTGTCAAAATGCTCAATCATTGACCTAATGACCAACACATTCATGCAATATGTCAACTTTTGAATAAAAAGTCAATTTTGGACAAAATAGTCAAAATTTGACCTAAAGACCACCCTTTATCCCAAAAGGTCAACATTAGACGAAAAAGTTAACTTTTGTCAAAACGGTCAATTTCTGACCCAATGACTACGCATTGACCAAATAGATCAACATTTGACCCAAAAATTAACTTTGGTCAAAATGGTCAATTCTTGACCTAATGACCAACTCGTTGATACAATAGGTCAACTTCTAACCAAAAAGTCAACTTTAGTCAAATTGGTCAATTTCTAACCCAATGACCACCCCATTGACCCAATGGGTCAAGTTTTAACTAGAAATTAAATTTTAGTCAAAATAGTCAATTTTTGACCTAACGACCAATTATTGAACCAATAAGGTAATCACCGACCAAAACTCAACTTTGGTCAAAATGGTCAATCCTTGACCAATGACCAACCCATTGACCCAATAGGTCAACTTTTGACTAAAAAGTTAACTTTGGTCAAAATGGTCAATCCTTGACCCATTAACCAACCCATTAACCTAAAAGGATAACTTTTGACAAAAAAGTCAACTTTGGTCAAAATTGTCAATTTTTTACCTAATGACCACCTCATTGAAATGACCACCCAATTGACTCAATTGGTAAACTTTTGACCAAAAATTTTATTTTGGTCAAAATAATCAATTTTTGAAGTAATGACCAATTATTGACCCAATAAATAAATTTTTTACCAAAAAGTCAACTTTGGTCAAAATGGTCAATCCTTGACCAAATGACTAACCCATTGACCCAGTAGGATGACTTTTGATCAAAAAGTCAACTTTGGTCAAATGGGTCAATCCTTGACCCAATGACAAACTCATTGACCCAATAGGTCACTTTTCACCAAAAAGTCAACTTTGGTCAAAATAGTCAATTCTTGTCCTAATGATCAATTATTAACCTAGCAATTCAATTTCTGAGCAATAGTCAACTTTGGTCAAAATGGTCAATCTTTAACTCAATGATCAACCCATTGACCCAATAGGTCAACTATTGACTAAAAAGTCAACTTTGGTCAAAATGGTAAATCCTTGACCCAATGACCAACCCATTGACCTAATAGGTCAACTTTTGACAAAAAAAGTAAATTTTAATCGAAATAGTAAAATTTTGAATTAATGACCAATTATTAACCCAATAAATCAATCTCTGACCAAAAAGTCAACTTTGGTCAAAATCTTTAATCGTTGACCTAATGACCAACTCATTGACCCAATAGGTCAGCTTTTGACCAAAAGGTTAACTTTGATCGAAATGGTCAATCTTTGACCTAATGACCAACCCATTGACCAAAATAGGTCAACTTTTGACCCAAAAAGTTAATTTTGGTCAAAATAGTCAATTTTTGACACCCCATTGACCTAATAGGTCAACATTTTACCAAAAAATCAATTTTGGTCAAGCGGTCATATTCTGACCCAATAACGACCCCATTTACCCAATGGGTGAAAATTTCACCAAAATTTCAACTTTGGTAAAAATAGTTAATTTTTAACCTAATCAACAATTATTGACCGAACAAGTCAATCTCTAACCAAAAAGATAACTTTGGTCGAGATGGTCAATCCTTAACCCAATGACCATCCCATTAACCTAATTAGTCAACTTTTGACCAAAAGGTCAAGATGATCAAATCCTATACCCAATGACCAACCCATTAACCCAATAGATCAACTTTTGACCATAAAGTTAATTTTGGTCAAAATAATCAACTTTTGATCTAGTGACCACCCCATTGACCCAAAAGGTTAACTTTTAACCAATAAGTCAAGATTTGTTAAAATGGTCAATCTCTATTCCAATTACCAACCCATTGACCCAATAAGTCAATTTTTGACAAAAAAAGTCAACTTTGGTCAAAATGAACAAGCCTTGACCCAATCACCAACCCATTGTCCCAATAGGTTAATGTTTGACCAAAAAGTCAATTTCGGTCAAAATTGTCAATTTTTGACCTAATGACCAATTATTGACCCAATAAGTCAATCTCTTATCAAAAAGTCAACTTTGGTCAAAAAGGTCAATCCCTTACCAAAAGACCAACCCATTGACCCAATAGGTAAACTTTTGACAAAAAGGTCAATTTTGGTCAAAATAGTCAATTTTTGAACAAATGACCAATCTATTGACCTAACATGTCAACTTTTGACCTAAAAGTCAATTTTGGTTAAAATAGTCAATTTTTGACTTAATGACCACCATATTGACCCAATAGGTCAACTTTTGACCATAATGTCAACTTGGTCAAAATAGTCAAATTTTGACATAATGAACACCCCATGGACCCAATAAGTCAATCTCTGACCAAAAAGTCGACATAGGTCAAAATGGTTAATCCTTGACCTAATTACCAATCCATTGACCCAATAGGTAAACTTTTGACCAAAAACTCAACTTTAGTCAAAATGGTAAATCCTTGACACAATGACCAACCCATTGATCTAATAGGTCATGTTTTGACCAAAAAGTCAATTTTGGTCAAAATTGTCAATTTTTCACCTAATGACCTCTCCACTCACCCAATAGGTTAATTTTTAATCAAAATTTCAACTTTGGTTAAAATGGTCAATTTCTGACCCAATGACAAACCCATTGACCCAATACGTCAACTTTTGACCAAAAATTCAATTTTGGTCAAAAGAGTCAATTTTGACGTAATGACCAATTACTGACCCAAAAGTTAATCTCTTACCAATAAGTCCACTTTGGTAAAAATGGTCAATCCATTACCCAATGACCAACCCATTAACTCAATAGGTTAACTTTTGACCAAAAAGTTAAATTTTGTCAAAATGGTCAATCCTTGACTCAATGACCAGCCCATTAACCAGTTAGGTTAATTTTTAACCTCATGACAACCCCATCGCCCCAATAAGTTAATTTTTAACTAAAAAGTTAACTTTGGTCAAATTGGTCAATTTCTGACACAAAGACCAACATATTGACCCAATATTTTGAGCGAAAAGCCAAATTCCGTCAAAATGGTCAATTCTTGACCCAATGACTAACTCATTGACCCAATAGGTCAATTATTGAACGCAAAGTCCATTAGTCGTTGGGTCAGAATTGGACCATATTAACCAAAGTTTACCTATTGGGACAATGGGGTGGCCATTTGGTAAAGAATTGACTATTTTGACCGAAATTAACTTTTTGGTTAAAAGTTGACCTATTGTGTCACTGTATTGGTCATAGTGTCAAGGATTGACCATTTTGACCAAAGTTGATTTTTTGGTCAAAAGTTGACCAATTGGGTCAATGGGTTGGTCATTGGGTCAGACATTAACTATTTTAACCAAAATTGACTTTGGGTCAAAAGTCGACCTATCGTGTCAGTGGCCATTAATTCAAAAATCGACTATTATGACCAAATCGAATTTTTGGTCAAAAGTCGATCTATCGGGCAATGGTCTGGTCATCAGGCTATGGATCGACCATTTTAAGCAAATTTGATCGTTTAGCCAAGTGATCGACTCTATCGGTCAATAATCGATCATTAGTTCGAAAATCGATCGTTTTGATCAAAATCGATATTTTCGTCAAAAGTCGTCTCATGGGTCAATAGGTTATCATGTTATGTCAACGATCGACCATTTTGACTAAAGTTAACTTTAAGGTCAAAGCCGACATGCTCGTCGTGCACAGATCATTATCGTCATATATATGACCATTTTGACCAAAGTTGACAGTTTGGTCGAAAGTTGACCTACTGTGTCAATGGGGTGATCATTAGGTTAAAAATTGACTATATCGACCAAATTTAACTTTTTGGTCAAAAGTTGACATGTTGGGTCAATGGATTAGTCATTGGGTAAATAATTGACCATTTTGACCAAAGCATATTTTTTGGTCGAAAGTTGACCTATTGGGTCAATGGGTTGGTCATTGGGTCAATGATTGACCATTTTGACCAAAGTTGACGTTTTGGTCAGAGATTGACTTATTGTGTCAATAATTAGTCATTAGGTCAAAAATTATCTATTTTGATCAAAATTGACTTTATGTTCAAAATTTAACTTTTTGGGTCAAAGAGTTGACCATTTTAACAAAAAATGACCTTTTGGTCAAAAGTTGACCTAATTTGTCAAGGGTTGGTCACTAGGTCAGAAATTAACCATTTTGACCATAGTTGACATTTTGGTCAAAATTTTACTTATTTGGTCAATGGATGGTTATTAGTTCCAAAATTGACTAATTTGACCAAAATTGACACTTTAGTCAAAAGTTGACCTATTGCACAATAAGTCAATCTCTGACCAAAAAGTCAACTTTGGTCAAAATGGTCATTCCCTGACCCAATGACCAACCCATTCAGCCAACAGGTCAACTTTTGACCAAAAAGTCAACTTTGGTCAAAATGGTCAATCCTTGACCCAATGACTAACCCATCGACTCCAAAAAGTCAACTTTCGACCAAAAGTCAATATTGGTCAAATAGTCAATTTTTTACCTAATGACTACCCCATTTACCGAATATGTCAACTTTCGACCAAAAGTCAACTTCGTCATAAAGGTAAATTTCTTACCTAATGACCACCCTATCAATCTAATGGGTCAACCTGTCAGAAAAAGTTTAATTTTAGACTTAATAGTCATTTTTCGACATAATGACCAATTTTCGACCAAATAAGTCAATCTTCGACTAAAAAGTTAACTTTGGTCAAAATGGTTAATCCTTAACCCAATGACCAACTCATTTGACCCAATAAGTCAACTTTTGAACAAAAAGTCAACTTTGGTCAAAATGGTCAATCCTTTACCCAATGAATAACCATTGATCCAATAGGTCAACTTTTTGACCAAAAAGTCATTATTGGTCAAAATAGTCAATTTTTGACCAAATGACTACCCCATTGACCCGATATGCCAATCTCTGACCAAAAAGTCAACTTTGGTCAAAATGGTAAATCCTCGACTCTAATGAATAAACTATCGTCCTAATAGTCAACTTTCGACCAAAAAGTCAACTTCGTTCAAAATGGACAACTCTCGACCCAATTACCAACCCATTGAGCGATTAGGTCAAGTTTTGACCAAAAAGTCAATTTTGGTCAAAATAGTTAATTTTTGTCCTAATGACCACCCCAGCAACCCAATAGGTCATCTTTTAACCAAAAAGTTAACTTTTGTCAAAATGGTCAACTTCTGACCCAATGCCCACCCCATTAACCCAATAGGTCAACTTTTGACAAAAAAAGTCAACTTTGGTCAAAATAGATAATTTATGACCTAATGACGAATTATTAACCCCGTAAGTCAATTTCTAACTAAAAAGTCAACTTTGGTCAAAATGGTCAATCATTTACTAATGACCAACCCATTGACCAAATATGTCAACTTTTGACAAAAAAGTCAACTTTCGTCAAAATGGTAAATCCTTGACCTAATGACCAGCCCATTGAACTGATAGATTAGCCTTTGACCAAAAAGTCAACTTTAATCAAGATAGTCAATTTTTGAGTTAATGATCAATTACTGACCCAATAAGTCAATCTCTGACCAAAAAGTCAACGGTCAAAATCGTCAATCCTTGACCCAATGACCTACCCAATGACCTACCCAATGACCAAATAGCTCAACTTTTGACCAAAAAGTTAATTTTGGTCGAAATGCTCAATCTTTGACTGAATTACCAACCCATTGACAACAATAGGTTAACTTTTGACCCAAAAACTCAATATTGGTCAAAATACTCAATTTTTTACCTAATGACCACCCAATTGACCCAATAGGTCAACTTTTACCAAAAAATCAACATTGGTCAAAACGGTCATATTTTGAACAAATAACCACCCGATTTACCTGACGGGTCAACATTTCACCAAAAATTCAACTTTGTTAAAGATGGTCAATTTTTGACCTAAAAAACCAATTATTAACCCAACATATCAATCTCTGAATTAAAATACAACCGTGGTCAAAATGGTCAATCCTTAACCTAACAGTCGACTTTTACCAAAAGTCAAAATGGTCAATCCTTGACCCAATGACCAACCCATTAACCCAATAGGTAAACTTTTGACCATATAGTTAATTTTGGTCAAAATAGTCAATTTTTTATCAAATGAACACCTCATTGACCCAATAGGTTAACTTTTGATCAAAAAGTCAACTTTGGTCAATATGGTCAATTTTTGACCCAATGACCAACCCATTAACCCAAAGGTCAACTTATGACCAAAAAGTTGACTTTGGTCAAAATGATCAATCCTTGACCCAATGACCAATCCATTAACTCAATTGGTCAGAATTTGACCAAGGAGTCAATTTTGGTCAAAATAGTCAATTTTTTACCTAATGACCAATTATTAACCCAATAAATCAATCTCTTACCAAAAAATTAACTTTGGTCAAAATGGTCAATCCTTGACCCAAAAACTAACCCATTGACCCAATAGATCAACTTTTGATCTTAAAGTCAACTTTGGTCAAAATTGTCAATCTTTGTCCCAACGACGAACCCACTGATTCAGTAGGTCAATTTTTGACCAAAATGTCAATTTTTGTCATTATTGTCAAGTTTTGACCTAATGACCATCACATTGACCCAATAGGTCAACTTTTGACCACAAGTCAACTTAGGTTAAAATGGTCAATTTCTGACCCGAGGACCACCCTATTGACCCAATAGGTCAACTTTTGACCAAAAAGTCAACTTTGGTCAAAATGATCAATCCTCGACTCAATGACCAACCCATCGACCCAATCGATCAACTTCGACTCTAAAAGTCCATTCGTCAAAATAGTTAATTTTTGACCTAATAATCAATTATTGATCCAATAAGTCCATCTCTGACCAAAAAGTTAACTTTGGTCAAAATGGTAAATCCTTGACCCAATGACCAACCTATTGACCTAATAGGTCAACTTTTGACCAAAAAGCCAAGTTTGTTCAAAATTGTCAATCCTTTACCCAATGACCATCCTATTGACCGAGTATGTCAACTTTTGACCAAAAACTCAATTTTAGTCAAATTAGTTAATTTTTAAACTAATGACCACCCCATTAACCCAATATGTCATCTTTTAATAAAAAAATTAACTTTTGTCAAAATGGTCAATTTTTTACTCAATGACCACCCCATTACCCAATGGGTCAACTTTTGACCAAAAGTTCAATTTTGGTCAAAATTGTCAATTTTTGACCTAATGACTAATTATTGACCCAATAAGACCGACCAAAAAGTTAACTCTCGTCAAAATGGTCAATCCTTGACCCAATGAAAAACTCATTGACTTAATAGGTCAACTTTTGACCAAAAAGTCAATTTTGGTCAAAATAGTCAGTTTTGATCTAATGACCAATTATTGACCCAATCAGTCAATCTCTCCCAAAAAAGTCAACTTTAGTCAAAATGGTCAATATCGATCCAATGACCAACCATAGATCTATTAAGACAACTTTTGACCAAAAGTTTTCTTGTCAAAAAGGTCAATTCCTCAACGACTAACTAATTAACCCAATAAAGTCAACTTTTCGACTAAAATGTCAATTTTCATTAAATTGTCAGCTTTTTACTTAATGATCACCCAAATACCTAACAGATCAACTTTCAAGTTAAAATGGTCAGTTTCTGACGTAATGACCAATTGTTGACCCAATAAGTCAATCACTCACCAAAAAGTCAACTTTGGTCAAAATGGTCAATACTTTACCCAATGACCAACCATTGACCCAATAGGTCAACTTTTGAACAAAATATCAACTTTAGTAAAAAGGGTTAATCCCTCAATGACCAACTAATTAACCTAATAGGTCAACTTTTGACCAAAAAGTCAATTTTGGTCAAAATAGTCAATTTTTAACCTAGTGACCACCCAATTGCCCTGAAAGGTCAAATTTCGCTAAAATTGTCGGTTTCTGACCCAATGACCAACCCATTGACCAAATAGGTGAACTTTTGACCAAAAAGTCAACTTTGGTCGAAATGATCAACCCAATAACCAACCCATTGACCCAAGAGGTCAACTTTTGACCAAAAAGTCAACTTTGGTTAAAATGGTCAATCCTTGACCTTATGACCAACTTATTGACCCTATAGGTCAAGTTTTGACCAAATAGTCAATTTTAACTTAATGGCCAAATATTGACCCAATAAGTTAATCTCTCACCAAAAAGTCAACTTTAGTCAAAATTGTCAATCCTTGAACCAATGACCAACCCCTTGACCAATAGGTCAGCTTTTGACCAAAAAGTCAATTTTGGTCAAAATAGTCAATTTTTGACATAATGAACACCTCATTGACCCAATAAGTCAATCTCTGACCAAAAAGTCAACATTTGTCAAAATGGTCAATCATTGACCCAATTACCAATCCATTGACCCAATACGTCAACATTTGACCAAAAACACAACTTTGGTCAAAATGGTAAATCCATGACACAATGACCAACCCGTTGATCTAAGTAGGTCATGTTTCGACTAAAAGTCAATTTTGGTCAAAATAGCGAATTTTCGACCTAATGACCACCCCATCGACCTAAGAGGTTAATTTTTAATCAAAATGTCAACTTTGGTTATATGGTCAATTTCTGACCCAATGACCAACCCATTGACCCAATAGGTCAACTTTTGACCAAAAAATCAATTTTGGTCAAAATAGTCAATTTTGACCTAATGACCAATTATTGACCCAAAAAGTCAATCTCTCACCAAAACGTCCACTTTGGTAAAAATGGTTAATCCATTACCCAATGACCAACCCATTAATTCAATAGGTCAACTTTTGACCAAAAAGTTAAATTTTGTTAAAATGGTCAATCCTTGACTCAATGACCAACCCATTAACCCAATAGGTTAATTTTTCGACCTCATGACCACCCCATCAGCTCTAATAGGTCAATTTTTAACTAAAAACTCAACTTTAGTCAAAATGGTCAACTTTCGACACAATGACCAACACATCAACCCAATAGGCAACTTTCGAGCGAAATGCCAACTTATGTCAAAATGGTCAATTCGACCTAATGACCAACTAGTTGACCCAATAGGTCAACTATTGAACAAAAAGACCATTTTTGACCTAATAACCAATTATTGCCCAATAAGTCATTCTCTGACCAAAAGGTCAACTTTTGTGAAAATGGTCAATCCCTTACCCAATGACAAACCCATTCAGCCAATAGGTCAACTTTTGACCAAAAAGCTAACTTTGGTAAAAATGATCAATCTTTGACCCAATGACTAACCCATTGACCCAATAGGTCAACTTCTGACCAAAAAGTCAATGTTGGTCAAAAGAGTTAATTTTTGACCTAATGACCACCCCATTGCCTGAATATGTCAACTTTTGACCAAAAAGTTAACTTTGGTCGTAATGGTCAATTCTGACCTAATGACCACCCAATTGACCCAATGGGTCAAATGTTGACAAAAAAGTCAATTTTGCACCTAATAGTCATTTTTGACCTAATGACCAATTATTGACCAAATAAGTCAATCTTTGACCAAAAAGTCAACTTTGGTCAAAATGGTCAATCCTTAACCCAATGACCAACTCATTGACCCAATAGGTCAACTTTTGACCAAAAAGTCAAATTTCGTCAAAATGGTCAATCATTTACCCAATGACCAACCCATTGACCCAATAGGTCAACTTTTGACCAAAAAATCATTATTGGTCAAAATAACACTTTCGACCAAATGACTACCACATCAATCTCGATATGTCAATCTCTAACCAAAAAGTCAACTTCGGTCAAAATGGTAAATCCTCGAATCTAACAGTGAAATTTTGACAAAAATGTCAACTTTGGTCAAAATAGACACTTTATGACCTAATGACGAATTATTAACCCCGTAAGCCAATTTCAGACCAAAAAGGCAACTTTGGTCATATGGTCAATCCTTGACTCAATGACCAACCCATTGATCCAATAGGTCAACTTTTGACCAAAAAGTCAACTTCGTCAAAATGAGAATCCTCGACCTAATGACTACTCCATTTAACTAATAGAACAACCCTCGACCAAAAACTTAATTTTAATCAAAATAATCAATTTTATTTAATGACCACCATCGAATCTAATAAGCTAATCTCGACTAAAAAGTCTTTGGTCAAAATCGTCAATCCTCGACCCAATGACCTACCCATGCGACCAAATAAGTTAACTTTCGACCAAAAGGTTAACTTTGGTCGAAATGGTCAATCTTTAACCCAATGACTCAACCCATCGACCAAAATAAAGTTAACTTTCGATCCAAAAGTCAATTTTGGTCAAAATACTCAATTTTTGACCTACTGACCATCCAATTGACCCAACAAGTCAACTTTTACCAAAAAAATCAACTTTGGTCAAAATGTTCATATTCTGACCCAATAACCACCCGATTTACCTAACGGGTCAACATTTCACCAAAAATTCAACTTTGTTAAAGATGGTCAATTTTTGACCTAAAAACCAATTATTAACCCAACATATCAATCTTTCAATTAAAATACAACTGTGGTCAAAATGGTCAATCCTTAACCCAATAGGTCAACTTATTACCAAAAAGTAAAAATGGTCAATCCTTGACCTAATGACCAACCCATTAACCCAATAGGTCAACTTTTGACCATAAAGTTAATTTTGGTCAAAATAGTCAGTTTTTGTTCTAATGAACACCCCATCGACTCAATAAAGTTAACTTTCGACCAAAAAGTCAACTTTGGTCAATATGGTCAATTTTTGACCCAATGACCAACCCATTGACCCAATAAGTCAACTTATGACCAAAAAGTCAACTTTGGTCAAAATGATCAATCCTTGACCCAATGACAAATCCATTAACCCAATTGGTCAATATTTGACGAAGGAGTCAATTTTGGTCAAAATAGTCAATTTTTTACCAAATGACCAATTATTGACCCAATAAGTCAATCTCTTACCAAAAAGTCAACTTTGGTCAAAATGGTCAATCCTTGACCTAAAAACTAACCCATTAACCCAATAGATCAACTTTTGATCTAAAAGTCAACTTTAGTCAAAATTGTCAATCCTTGTCCCAACGACGAATCCACTAACCTAAGAGGTTAGTTTTCGACCAAAAATCAATTTTTGTCATTATTGTCAAGTTTGACTCTGACGACCACCTGAATCGACGTAATAGGTCAACTTTCGACAAAAAAGTCAACTTTGGTCAAAATAATCAATTTTCGACTCGAGGCCACCTTATCGATCTAATAGCATCAACTTTCGATCAAAAATTCAATGTTGGTCAAAATAGTCAATTTTTGACATAATGACCAATTATTGACCCAATAAGTTAATCTCTGACTAAAAAGTCAACTTTGATTAGAATTGTTAATCCTTGACTCAATGACCAACTAATTGACACAATAGGTAATCTTTTGACCAAAAAGTCAACTTTAGATAAAATGGTCGATCCTTGACCAAATGGATAGATAGGTCAACTTTTAACCAAAATGTATATTTTGGTCAAAATACTCAATTTTTGACCTAATAACCACCCATTGACCCAACAGGACAACTTTGGACCAAAAGGTCAACATTGGTCAAAATGACCAATCTCTCGATCGAATGACTAACCCATCGACCCAAAAAGGTCAACTTTCGACTCGAAGTCAATTTTGGTCAAAATAACTCAATTATCGATGTAATCAAGTCATTCTCTTACAAGAAAGTCAACTTTGGTCAAATTGTTAATCTTCGACTAATGACAAACATATCGAATCTAATCGTCAACTTTTCGAACAAAATGTCAACTTTGTTAAAATGGTCATCCTCGATCCAATGACCAACCCATCGACCCAAAGAGTCAACTTTCGACCGAAAAGTCATTTTTGGTCAAAATAGTAAATTTTGACCTAATGACCACCCCATTAACTTCAATAGATAACTTTCGACTACAAAGACAAGCTTAGTCAAATTTGTCAATCTCTCGACCTAATGACCACCCCATCGACCCAATACAGTTAAGTTTCGTTAAAATGGTCAATTTCTGACCCAATGACCAACCATTGACCTAATAGTCTAACTTTTAACCAAAAAGTCAACTTTGGTCAAAATGATCAATTGTTGACCCAATGACCAACCCAATGACCCAATAGGTCAACTTTTGACCAAAAAGTCAATTTTTGACATAAAAGTCAATTTTTGACCTAATGACCAACTATTGACCCAATAAGTACATCACTTACCAAAAAGGGAACTGGTCAAAATGGTCAATCTTTGACTCAATGACAAAGTCAATGACCTAATAAGTGAACTTTTGACAAAAAGTCAACTTTCGTTAAAATATTAATTTCTGACCCAATTACCAACCCATTGAACTGATATGTTAAATTTTCATTAAAAAGTCATCTTTGGCTAAAATTATCAATCCTTGACCCAATGACCGACCTATTAACCTAATAGGCCAACTTTTGACCAAAAAGTCACTTTCAGTCAAAATAGCTAACTTTATCGAATGATCGAATTATCGACCAAAATAGTCAAAATAGTTAATTTTTGATCAAATGACAGCCCCTTTCGACTTCATCGGGTCAACTTTTGACAAAAAATTTAATTTTATTTAAAATAGTCAATTTTTGACTGAATGACTAATTATTGACAAAATAACTCAAACTAACTAAAATGTCAACTTCAGTCAAAATGGTCAATCCATGACCCAATGACAAATCGATTGACCCAATAGATCAACTTTGGACCAAAAGGTTAACTTTAATCAAAATGGTCAATCCTTGACCTAATGACTAACCCATTGAAAAAATAGGTTACCTTTTGACGAAAAAGTCAATTTTGGCCAAAATTGTCAATTTTTTACCTAATGACCACCCATTAACCTAATAGGTCAATATTTGACAAAGAAGTGAATTTTGGATAAAATAATCAATTTTTGACCTAAAGACCAATTATTGAGCTAATAAGTCAATCTTTGACCAAAAAGTCAACTTTGGTCATAATGATCAATCCTTGACCCAATGACCAACCATTGAGCCAATAGGTCAACTTTTGACATAAAAGTCAACTTTGGTCAAATTGGTCAATCCTCCAATGTCCAACCAATTAACCCAATAGGTCAACTTTTGACCAAAAAGTCAATTTTTGTTCAAATAGTCAATTTTTGACCAAATGATCACCCCATTGCCCCAAAAGGTCAACTTTGGTTAAAATGGTCAGTTTCTGACCCAATCACCAACACATTGGCCCCAATAGGTCAACTTTTGTCCAAAAAGTTAACTTTGGTCAAAATGATCAATCCTTGACCCAATGACCAACCTATTGACCTAGTTGGTTAACTTTTAACCAAAAAGTCAACTTTGGTCAAAAAGGTCAATCCATGACCCGATGGCCAACCCATTTACGGAATATGTCAACGTTTGACCAAAAAGTCAATTTTGGTCAAAATAATTAATATTTGACCTAATGACAACCCCATTCACCCAATTGGTCATCTTTTAACCAAAAAGTCATCTTTTGTCGAAATGGTTAATTTCGACCTAATGACTAATTATCGACCCATTAAGTCAATCTGTGCATCAAAAAGTCAACTTTAGTCAAAATGGTCATTCCTCGACTCCAATGACTAACCCATTCAAATTTATAAAGTAACTTTCGACCAAAAGGCAATCTTTATCAAAATAGTCAATTTTGACCTAATGACCAATTATTGACCCAATAAGTTAATCTCTGACCAAAAAGTCAACTATGGTCAGAATGGTAATCCTTGACTGAAAGACCAAACCATTGATCCAATAGGTCAACTTTTGAACAAAAAGTCATTTTCGTCAAGATACTCAATTTTAACCTAATGACCATTTATCGAATTCGATATGTCAACTCTAACCAAAAAGTCAACTTTAATCAAAATGGTCAATCCTCGACTCCAACGACCAACTTATGACCCAAGAAATCAACTTTTGTCAAATGGTCAAATTCGACTCAATGACTACCCCATCGAGACAATGAGTCGACTTCTGAAAAAAATCTATTTTGGTCAAAATAATTAATTTTTGACCTAATGAGCAATTATTGACCCAATTAGTCAATCTATGACCAAAAAGTCAACTTTGGTCAAAATGGTCAATCTTTGACCCAATGACCAACCCATTGACCCAATAGCTAAACTTTTAACTAAAAATGTAGTTTTGGTCAAAATAGTCAATTTTTGACCGAATGACCAATTATTGACCCAAAAAGTCAATTTCGACCAAAAAGTCAACTTTCAGCTAAAATGGTCATTCCTGACTTAACGACCACCAATCCGACCCAATAAGTCAACTTCGACTCAAAAAGTCAACTTTGCGTCTATGGGTTATCTCGACCCAATGACCAACTCGTTGACAAATTAAGTCATCTTTTGACTAAAAAGTCAATTTTGGTCAAAAAAGTCAATTTTTTACCTAATGACCACCCCATTGACCCAATAGGTCAACTCTAGTTAAAATGATCAATTTATGACCGATGACCAACCCATTCATCCTTTAGGTCAACTTTTGACAAAAAGTCAACTTTGGTCAAAATGATCAATTTGAACTAATGAACAACTCGTGGACCCAATAAGCTAATCTCTGACCAAAACGTCAATTTTGACCAAAAAGTCAATTTTGGTCGAAATAGTCAATTTTTGACCTAATGACCAATTATTGACCCAATAAGGCAATCTCTCATCAAAAAGTCAACTTTGGTCGAAAAGGTCAATTCTTGACCCAATGAACAACTTCATCGACGCAATAGTCAACATTTAACCAAAAAGATAACTTTGGTCAAAATAGCTTAATTTTCAGACCTTCAACTGGCTACCCCGTCAATCTCAACGGGATGAATTTTCGACCTAATGACAAATTATCGACCCAAGAAGTGCAATCTTCGACTAAAAGTAAATTTTGTTAATATGGCAATTTCGACCCAACGACTAACCCATCAATCTATGTAGCCACTTTTGACCAAAAAATTAACTTTGGTTAGAATGATAAATCCTTGATTCAATGACCAACCCATTGACCCAATAGTTCAAGTGCTGACTAAAAAGTCAATTTGGTCAAAATAGTCAATTTTTGACCTAATGAACAATTATTGACCCTATAAGTCAAACACTGACCAGAAAGTCAGCTTTGGTCAAAATGGTCAATTCATGACCCAATGACAAACCCATTGACCCAACATGACAACTTTTGACTAAAAAGTCAACATTGGTCAAAATGGTGAAACGTCGAATCCAACGACCAACCCATCGACCTAACAGTCAAAAACCCAAGAGGCCAACTTTCGACAAAAGAGTCAATTTTGGTCAAAATAACAATTTTCGACCTAATGAGCACCACTCGAACTCAACATAAGTCAACTTTCGACCAAAAAGTCAACTTTGTATAAATGGTTAATTCTCAACCCAATGACGAACCCATTAACAAAATAAAGTCAACTTTGACAAAATGGTCAATTCTCTTACCCAATGACCAACTCTATTCGACACAAATAGGTCAAATATCGAACATAAAGTAAATTTTGTCAAAATAGCTTAACTTTCGACTCTAATGACCAATTATCGACCTAATAAATAAATCTCTCGACCAAACCTCAACTTCGTCAAAATGGTCAATTCTTAACCCAACGACCAACTCATCGAATCCATCAGATCAACTCTCGACCAAAAATAAAACTTCGTCAAAATGGTAAATCATCGAATCTAACGACCAATCCATTGACCCAATAGGTCAACTTTTGACAAAAAGTTAATTTTGGTCGATATAGTCAATTTTTAACCTAATGACCACCCCATTGACACAGTAGGTTAACTATTGACCAAAAAGTCAACTTTAGTCAAAATGAACATATTCTGACCCAATGACCAACCCATCAATCTAACAGTCGCTTCGACAAAAGTTAACTTTAGCTAAAAAGGCTCAATCGTCGACACAATGACTAACCTATAGACCCAATAGATCAACTTTCGACCAAAAAGCTCAATTTCGTCAAAACAAACAATTTGGTCTAATGACCAATTATTTACCCAATAAGTCAACTCTCGCACTGAAAAGTCAACTTTAGTCAAAATGGTCAATCCTCGAACTAATGATCGACCCATCGACCTAACAGTCAACTTTGTGAGCAAAAAGATAAATTTGGTCAAAATAGTCAATTTTTGACCTTATGACCGATAATTGACCCAATAAGTCAATCTCTGACCAAAAAGTCAACTTTGGTTAAAATGGTCAATCCTTGACCCAATGCTTAACTCATTGACCTAATGCTTAAACCATTGACCCAATAGATTAACTTTTGAGCATAAAGTAAACTTTGGTTGAAATGGTCAATCCTTGGCCCAATCACCAACCCATTCAGTCAGTAGGTCAACTTTTGACCAAAAAGTCTATTTTGGTCAAATAGTCAATTTTTCACCAAATGACCACCCCATTGATCCAATATCTCAACTTTGGTTAAAATGGTTAATTTTTTACCCAAAGACAAACACATTGACCCAATAGGTCAACTTTAGACCAAAATGTCAACTTTGGTTAAAATGGTCAATTCTTGACCAAATGACTAACTCATTGACCCCATAGGTCAAATTTTTAACAAAAAGACTATTTTTGTCAAAGTAGTCTTTTTTTGACCTAATGACCAATTATTGACCCAGTAAGTCAATCTCTAACAAAAAAAGTCAACTCTGGTCATAATGGTCAATCCTTGACCCAATGACCAACCCATTAACCCAATAAATCAGAATTTTACCAAGAAGTCGATGTTGGTCAAAATAGTCAATTTTTGACCTAATGACCAATTACTGACCCAATAATTTAATCTCTTGTGAAAAAGATAACAATGGTCAAAATGGTCAATCCGTGACCCAAAGAACAACCCATACACCCAAATGGTCAACTTTTGACCAAAAAGTCAGTTTTGGTCAAAATGGTCATTGCTTGAACTAATGATCAACCCATTGACCTTAAAGGTCAACTTTTGACCAAAAAGTCAATTTTGGTCAAAATAATCAAATTTTGACCAATAACTACCCACATTGACCAAATAGGTCAACTTTTGACAAATATGTCAACTTTAGTTAAATGGTCAATTTCTCGAGCCAATGATCAACCCATCGAATCTAATATGTTAACTTTCGACCAAAAAATAAACTTTTGTCAAAATGATCAATCCTCGACTAACGACTCAACCTATCAATCTAATAGTCAACTTTTAACCAAAAAGCCATTTTGGTCAAACTAGTCAATTTCGACCTAACGTCCAATTATAGACCCAATAAGTGAATCTCTCATCAAAATGTCAACTTTGTAAAAATTTTCATTCTCGATCCAATTGACTAACCCATCGACTCAATAGATCAACTTTTGTTAAAAAGTCAATTCGTCAAAATGGTTAATCCTCGATCCAATGACCAACTCATTAATCCAATGAGTTAACTTTCGACCAAAAAGTCAATTTTGGTTAAAATAGTTAATTTTTCGACCTCATGACCATCTCATCATTTTAATAGTCAACTTCGATCTAAAAATCAACTTCGCCAAATCATCAATTTCTGATCTAACGACAACACATCGACCCAATAGTTTAACTTTCGAGCGAAAAGCAAACTTTGCTAAAATGGTCAATTCTTGACCTAATGACCAACTCATCGAATCTAACAGGTCAACTTTCAACAAAAGTTAATTTCGACAAAATATCTAATTTTCGATCTAAGGACCAATTATTGACCCAATAAGTCAATCGTTGACCAAAAAGTCAACTTTAGTCAAGTAGTCAATCCTTGACCGTATGACCATCCCATTGACCCAAAAGGTAAACTTTTAAACAAAAAGTCAACTTTGGTCAAAATGGTCAATCCTTGAACTAATGACCCCATTGACCCAATAGGTTAACTTTTGCCAAAAAATTAATTTTGGTCAAAATAAGAATTTCGACTTAATGACCACCCCATCGAATCCAATAAGTCAATCTCCAACTAAAAAGTCAACTTTCGTCAAAATGGTCAATTCGACCCAATGAACAATCCATCGACCCAAGTCAACTTTCGACCAAAAAGGACTTCGGTCAAAAAGGTCAATCCTCGACCCAATGATCACCTCATCGACCTAACAAAGTCAACTTTCGACTAAAAAGTCAATTTTTGTCAAAATAGTTAGTTTTGACCAAATGATCTGACCTATCGAATCCTAATAGTCATCTTTCACCAAAAAGTTAACTTTGGTCAAAATAACCAATTTTGACCTAATGACCACCTCATCGACCTAACAGTCAACTTTTGACCAAAAAGTCAACTCGCAGCTGAAATGGTCAATTTCCGACATATCGACTCAGCCCATTAACTCCAAGCAGTTATCGCACCAAAAAGTCAATTTTGGTCAACATGATCAATCTTTGACACAGTGACCAACCCATTGATCCCAATTGATCAACTTCTGACCAAAAAGCCAATTTTGGTCAAAATAGTTAATTTTTGACCTAATGACCAATTATTGACCCAATAAGTCAATCTTCGACCAAAAGTTAACTTTGGTCAAGATTGCAGAATCCTTGATCTCGGATGACCAACCTATCGATCCAATAGTTAACTTTCGACCAAAAGTCAACTTTGTTCAAAATGGTCAATCTCGATCCAACGACCAACCCATTGACCGAGTTGGTCAACTTTTGTCAATTTTGGTCAAAATACTTAATTTTCGACTCGATGACCACCCCATTAACCCAATAGGTCATCTTTTAACCAAAATGGTCAATTTTTGACCCAATGATCACCCGATTGACCTAATGGGTCAATATTTGACCTAAAATTCAATTTTTGTTAAAATTATTAATTTTTGACCTAAATGTAAAGTTTGGTCAAAATGGTCAATCCTTGACCCAATGACCAACATATTGACCCATTAGGTTAACTTTTGTTAAAATGGTCAATTTCTGACCTAACGACGAACCCATTAACCCAATATGACAACTTCTGACCAAAAAGTTAACTTTGGTCAAAATGATCAATCGTTAACCTAATGACCAACCCATTGACCCAATAGGTTAACTTTCGACCGAAAAGTCTATTTTGGTCAAAATAGTCAATTTTTGACCTAATGACCAATTATTGACCCAACAAGCAAATCTCTGACCAAAAGTCGACTTTGGTCAAAATGGTGAATCCTTGAACCAATGACCAACCTATTGACCCAACATGTCAACTTTTGATTAAAAAATCAACTTTAGTCAAAATGACCAATGGTTGACCCAATGACCAACCGATTATCCCAATAGATTAATTTTCGACCAAAAAGTCAATTTTGGTCAAAATAGTCAAATTATGACATAATGACTAATTATTGACCCAGTAAGCCAATCTCTGACCAAAACGTCTTATTTTGTCAAAATGGTCAATGCTTGACCCAATGACCAACCCATTTATCCAATAGGTCAACTTTTGAGCAAAAAGTCAATTATGGTCAAAATGGTCAATCCTTGACCCAATGACTAACTCATTGACCCAATAGGTTGACTTTTGACCAATAATCCAGTTTTTGTCAAAATAGTTAATTTTTGACATAATGACCACCCATTGAATAGGTCAAATTTGGACCAAAAAGTCAACTTTTGTCAAAATGGTCAACTTCTGACCCAATGACTAACCCATTGAACCAATATGTCAACTTTTGACAAAAAGTGAACTTGGGTCAAAATGGTCAATTCTTGACCCAATGACCAACTCATTGACCCAATAGGTCAACTTTCAACCAAAAATTCAACTTTGGTCAAAATTGTCAATTTCTGACCCAATGACCATGTCGTTGACACAATGGGTGAACTTTTGACCAAAAATTCAATGTTCGTCAAAATAGTCAATTTTTGACCTAATGACCAATTATTAACCCAATAAGGCAATCTTTGACCAAAAAGTCAACTTTGATCAAAATATTCAATCCTTGACCCAATGACCAACACATTGACCCATTAGGTCAACTTTTGACCAAAAAGTCAACTTTGGTCAAGATGGTCAATCCTTGACCCAACGACCTACCCATTGACCCAATAGGTCAACTTTTCACTAAAAAGTCAACTTTGGTTAAAATAGTCATCCATTGACCCAATGACCAACCCATTGACCCACAAGGACAACTTTTGACCAAAAAGTCAACTTTGGTAAAAATTGTCAATTTTTTACCTAATGACCACCAGAATTGACCCAATAGGTCAACTTTTTACCAAAAAGTCAACTTTGGTCAAAATGGTCAATTTCTGACATAACAACCACCCCATTAACTCATTGGGGCAACTTTTGACCAAAAATTCCATTTTGATCAAAGTAATCAATTTTTGACATAATGACCAATTATTGACCCAATAAGTTAATCTCTGACTAAAAAGTCAACTTTGGTCAAAATGATTAATCCTTGACCCAATGACCAACCCTTTGACCCAATAGGTCAACTTTTGACCAAAAAGTCAACATTGGTTAAAATGGTCAATCCTTGACCCAATGACCAACCCATTGACCCAATAGGTCAACTTTTGACAAAAATGTAAATTTTGGTCAAAATAGTCAATTTTTTACCTACCCATTAACCCAATAGGTTAACTTTGGTTAAAATAGTCAAATTCTAACCCAATGACCAACCCATTGATCCAATAGGTCAACTTTTTACCAAAAAAAGAACTTTGTTCAAAATAAATAATTTTTGAACCAATGACCAACCTATTGATCCGATAGGTCAACTTTTGACCAAAAAGTTAATTTTCGTTAAAATAGTTAATTTTTGAACTAATGACCAATTATTGACCCAATAAGTCAATCTTTGACCAAAAAGTCAACTTTGGTCAAAATGGTCAATCATTAACCCAATGACAAACCCATTGACCCAATATGTCAACTTTTGACTAAAAAGAAAACTTTGGTCAAAATGGTCAATCCTTGACCCAATGACCAACCCTTTGACCCAATAGGTCAACTTTTGACCAAAAAGTCAATTTTGGTCAAAATAGTTAATTTTGGACCTAATAACCACCCCATTGACTCAATAGGTCAACTTTGGTTGATATGATCAATTTCTAACCCAACGACTAACCCTTTGACCCAATAGGCCAACTTTTGACCAAAAAGTCAACTTTGGTCAAAATGATCAATCCTTGACCCAATGGCCGACCCATTGATCCAATTCGTCAAGTTTTCTCAAAAAAGTCATTTTTGGTCAAAATGGTCAATTTTTGACCTAATGACCAATAATTAACCCAAAAAGTCAATCGCTGACCAAAATGTGAACTTTCGCCAAAATGGTCATTCCTTGACCAAATGACAAACCCATTGACCCAATAGGTCAACTTTTGACCAAAAATTCATTATAATGGTCAATCCTTGACCCAATGACCTACCCATTGACCCAATAAGCCAACTTTTGACCAAAAAGTCAACTTTGGTTAAAATAGTCAATCCTTGACCTAATGACCAACCCATTGACCCAAAAGGACAACTTTTGACCAAAAAGTCAACTTTGGTTAAAGTTGTCAATTTTTTACCTAATGACCACCCATTGGCCCAATAGGTCAACTTTTGACCAAAAAGTCAACTTTGGTCAAAATGGTCAATTTTTGACATAACGACCACTTCTTTGACTCATTGGGTCAACTTCGGTCAAAATGGTTAATCCTTGACCCAATGACCAACCCTTTGACCCAATAGGTCAACTATTGATCAAAAAGTGAACTTTGGTTAAAATGGTCAATCCTTGACCCAATGACCAACCCATTGACCCAATAGGTCAACTTTTCGACCAAAATGTAATTTTTGGTCAAAATAGTCAATTTTTTACTTACCCATCAATCTAATAGTCAACTTTGGTTAAAATAGTCAATTTCCGACCAAATGACCAACCCATTCGACCTAATAAGTCAACTTTTTATCAAAAAGACAACTTTGGTCAAAATAATCAATTTTCGACCCAATGACCAACCTATCGATCCGATAGTCAACATTCGACCAAATAATCAATTTTGTTTAAATTGTCATTTTTGAACTAATGACCAATTATTGACCCAATAAGTCAATCTTTGACTAAAAAGTCAACTTTGGCCATAATGGTCAATCATTGACCCAATGACAAACCCATGACCTAATATGTCAACTTTTGACTAAAAAGACAACTTTGGTCAAAATGGTCAATCCTTGACCCAATGACCAACCCATTGACCCAATAGGTCAACTTTTAACCTAAAAGTCAGTTTTGGTCAAAATAGTCAATTTTGGACCTAATAACCACCCCATTGACTTAATAGGTCAACTTTGGTTGATATGATCAATTTCTAACCCAACAACTAACCCATTGACCCAATAGCCCAACTTTTGACCAAAAAGTCAACTTTGGTCAAAATGATCAATCCTTGACCCAATCACCAACCCATTGACCCAATTGGTCAACTTTTGTCCAAAAAGTCATTTTTGGTCAAAATGATCAATTTTGACCTAATGACCATTTATTAACTCGAAAAGTCAATCGCTGACCAAAATGTCAACTTTGGTCAAAATGGTCAATCCTTGACCTAATGACCAACACATTACCCAATAGATAAACTTTTGACCAAAAAGTCAACTTTGGTCGAAATGGTCAATTCTTGACCCAATGATCAACTCATTGACCCAATAGATCAACAATTGACCAAAAAGTCAACTTTGGTCAAAATGGTCAATTTCTGACCTAATGACAACGTCGTTGACCCAATGGGTCAACATTTGACCAAAAATTCAATTTTGGTCAAAATGCTAAATTTTTAACCTAATGACCAATTATTGACCCAATAAGTTAATCTCTGACCAAATAGTTAACGTTGGTCAAAAAGGTCAATCCTTGACCCAATGACCAACCCATTGACCCAATAGGTCAACTTTTGACAAAAAAGTCAACTTTGGTCAAAATGGTCAATCCTTGACCCAATGACCAACCCATTGACCCAATAGGTCAACTTTTGACAAAAAAGCCAGTTTTGGTTAAAATAGATAATTTTTGACCTACTGACCAATTATTGACCCATTAAGTCAATCTCTGACACAAAAGTAAACTTAGGTCAAAATGGTCAATCCTTAACCAATTGGCCACCTATTGACCCAATAGGTCAACTTCTGACCAAAAAGTCAACTTTGGTCAAAGTGTAAATCCTTGACCCAATGACCAACCCATTGACCAATTAGGTCAAATTTTGACTAAAAAGTCAATTTTGTTCAAAATAATCAAATTCTCACCTAATGACCACCCTACTGACCCAGCAGGTCAATTTTGCTCAAACGGTCAATCCTTGACCCAATGACCAACGCATTGACAAATTAGGTCAACTTTTGACTAAAAAGTCAATTTTGGTAAAAATAGTCAATTTTTGACAAATGACCACCCCATTAACCCAATAGGTCAACTTTGGTTAAAATGATCAATTTCTGACCCAACGACTAACCAATTGACCTAATAGGTCAATTTGTGACCAAAATGTCAATTTTGGTCAAAATAGTTAATTTTTGACCAAAAGACCACCCATTTTTCCTATAGTCAACTTTTGTCCAAAAAATCAACTTTTATCAAAATGGTTAATTTTTGACCCAATGACCAACCCATTGTCCCAAAAGGTCAACTTTTGACAAAAAAGTCAACTTTGGTCAAAATGGTCAATCCTTGACCCAATGACCCAATTGGTCAACTTTTGACCAAAAAGTTAACTTTACTCAAAATGATCAATCGTTAATGCAATGACTAACCTATTGACCAAGTCGGTCAACTTTTGACCAAAAAATCAATTTTGGTCAAAATAGTCCATTTTTTACTTAAAGACCAATTATTGACCCAATAAGTCAATCTCTGACCAAAAACTCAACCTTGGTCAAAATGATCAATACTTGACCCAATGACCAACCCATTGACCTAATAGGTAAACTTTTGACCAAAAAGTCATCTTTGGTCAAAATGATCAATCCTTGACCCAATGACCAACCCCTTGACCCAATATGTCAACTTTTGACCGAAAAGTCAATCTTGGTCAAAAAAGTCAATTTTTGAAATATTGCCAATTATCGACCTAACAGTCAACTTTCGACGAAAAATCAACTTTGGTCAAAATGGTTAATCTCGTACCAATGACCAACCCGTTGACCCAATAGGACAACTTTTGACCAAAAAGTCTATTTTGGTCAAAATAGTCAATTTTTGACGTATTGACCAATTATTGACCCAGAAGTCAATCTCTGTCCAAAAAGTCAACTTTGGTCGAAATGGGCAATCCTTGACCCAATGGCCAACCCATTGACCCAGTAGGTCAACTTATTACCAAAAAGTCAACTTTGGTCAAAATGGTAAATCCTTGACCAAATGATCAACCCATTGACCTAATCGGTGAACTTTTGACCAAAAAGTCAATTTCGGTCAAAATAATCAACATTTGACCTAATCACCACCCATTAACATAATGAGTCAACTTTTGATCAAAATGTCAATATTTGTTAAAATGGTCAATCCTTGGTAAAATGACATACCCTATGATGTAATTGATCAACTTTTGACAAAAAAGTAAATATTGGTCAAAATAGTCAATTTTTGACCTAACAACCACCCCATTGACCCAATAGGTTAACTTTTGACCAAAAAGTTAACTTTGGTTAAAATGATCAATTTGACCCACAAACCAACCTATCGACACTAACAGTCAACTTTCGACCAAAAAGTCAATTTCGTCAAAATGGTTAATCTCGACCCAATAACCTAATATGTCACAACCTTGACCAAAAAGTCAATTTTAGTCAAAATAGTCAATTTTTGACATAATGACCACTTATTCACCTAATAGGTCAATAAGTGGTCAAAATAGTTAATTTTTGGCCTGATGACCACTCATTGTCCCATTAGGTCAACTTTTGACCAAAAAGTCTTTTGTTAAAATGGTCAACTTCTGACTCAATCACAAACCGATTGACCCAATAGATCAACCTTTGACCAAAACATCAACTTGGTCAAAATAGTTAATTCTTGACCCAATGACCAACTCATTGATCCAATAGGTCAACTTTTAACCAAAAATTCAACTTTCGTCAAAATGGTCAATTTCTGACCTAATGACCACCCAGTTGACCCAACGGGTCGACCTTTGACTAAAATTTAATTTTGGTCAAAATATACAATTTTTGACATAATGGCCAGTTATTGACCTAATAAGGCAATCTCTGACCAAAAAGTCAACTTCTGTTCAAAATGTTCAATCTTCGACCCAATAGGTAAACTTTTGATGAAAAGTCAACTTTGGTCAAGATGGTCAATCATTTACCCAATGACCAACCCATTGACCCAACTGGTCAACTTTTGACTAAAAAGTCAATTTTGGTCAAAATAGTCAATTTTTGACGTAATGACCAATTATTAACCCGAAAAGTCAATCGCTGACCAAAAAGTCAACTTTGGTGAAAAAGGTCAATCATTGACCCAATCACTAACCCAATGACCCAATATGTCAACTTTAGACTAAAAAGTCAACTATGGTCAAAATTGTCAATTATTGACCCAATGACCTACTCATTGATCCATTAGGTTAACATGTGAGTAAAAAGTCATCTTTGGTCAACATGGATAACTTCTAAACCAATGACAATCCCGTTGACCCAATGGGCCATCTTTTGTCTAAAAATTCAATTTTGGTCAAAATTGTCATTTTTTGACCTAATGACCAATTATTGACCCAATAAGTCAATCTCTGACCAAAAAGTCAACTTTGGTCAAAATGGTTAATCCTTGACCCAATGACCAACCCATGGACCCAATCAGTCAATTTTTGACCAAAAAGTCAGCTTTGGTCAAAATGGTCAACCATTTACTTAATGACCAACCCATTGACCCAATAGGTCAACTTTTGACCAAAAAGTATGTTTTTATCAAAATAGTTAATTTTTAACCTAATGACCAATTATTGACCCAAGAAGTCAATCTGCTACCCAGAAGTCAACTTATCAATATGGTCAATCCTTGACCTTATGACCACCAAGATCAAAAAGTCAACTTTGGTCAAATGGTCAATCCTTGACCCAATCACCAACCCATACACCAATTAGGTCAACGTTTGACTAAAAAGTCAATCTTGGTCAAAATAATCAATTTTTGACCTAATGACCACCTCATTGACCCAATAGGTCAACTTTGGTCAAAGGGTCAATCCTTGACCCAATGACCAACCCATTGACCAATTATGTCAACTTTTGACTAAAAGACCATTTTTGGTCAAAATAAATAATTTTTGACCTAATGAGCACCCCATTGACCCAAAAGGTCAATTTCTGACCCAACGACCAACCTATTGACCCATTGGGTCAACTTTAATCAAAAAGTTAACTTTGGTCAAAATGATCAATCGTTGACCCAATGACCAACCCATTGACCCAATATATTAACTTTCGACCGAAATGTCAATTTTGGTTAAAATAATCAATTTTTGACCAAATGACCAATTATTGATCCAATAAGCTAATCTTTGACCAAAACGCCAACTTTGGTCAAAATGGTGAATCCTTGAACCAATGACCAACTCATTGACCCAACATGTTAACTTTTAAGTAAAAAGTCAACTTTGGTCAAAATGATCAATCGTTGACCCAATGTCCAACCCATTGACCCAATAGGTTAACTTTCGACCAAAAAATCAATTTTGGTCAAAATAGTCAATTTTTGACCTAATGACCAATTATTGACCAAGTAAGCCAATCTCTGACCAAAACGTCATATTTGTTCAAAATGGTCAATCCTTGACCCAATGACCAACCCATTTACCCAATAGGTCAACTCTTGAGCAAAAAGTCAACTTTAGTCAAAATGGTCAATCCATGACCTAATGACCAATCCATTGACTCAAAAGATCGACTTTTGACCAAAAAACTAATTTTTGTCAAAATAGTTAATTTTTGACCTAAGGACCACCCATTGTCCCAATAGGTCAACTTTTGACCAAAAAGCCAACTTTTGTCCAAATGGTCAACTTCTGACCCAATGACCAACCCATTTACCCAATATGTCAACTTTTGAAAAAAAAAGCCAATTTTGGTCAAAATGGACAATTCATGACCCAATGAACAACTCTTTTACCCAATAAGTCAAGTTTTGACCAAAAAGCCAACTTTGGCAAAAATTGTCAATTTTTGACCCAACGACCACACCATTGACTCAATGGGTCAACTTTTGACAAAAAATTCAATTTTGGTCAAGATTCACCTAATGATCAATTATTGATCCAATAAGTCAATCTCTGACTAAAAGTCAACTTTGGTCAAAGTGGTCAATTCTTGACCCAATGACCAACCCGTTGACCCAATAGGTCAACTTTTGACCAAAAAGTCAATTTTGGTCAAACTAGTTAATTTTTGATCTAATGACCACCCCATTGACCCAATAGGTTAACTTTTGTTAAAATGGTCAATTTCTGACCTATCGATGAACCCATAAACCCAATATGACAACTTCTGACCAAAAAGTTAACTTTGGTCAAAATGATCAATCGTTAACCTAATGACCAACCCATTGACCTAATAGAGTTAACTTTCGACCGAAAAGTCTATTTTGGTCAAAATAACTAATTTCGACCTAATGACCAATTATCGACCCAACAAGCAAATCTCGACCAAAAGTCGACTTCGGTCAAAATGGTGAATCCTCGAACCAACGACCAACCTATTGACCCAACATGTCAACTTTTGATTAAAAAATCAACTTTAGTCAAAATGACCAATGGTTGACCCAATGACCAACCGATTATCTCAATAGATTAATTTTCGAACAAAAAGTCAATTTTGGTCAAAATAGTCAAATTATGACATAATGACTAATTATTAACCCAGTAAGCCAATCTCTGACCAAAACGTCTTATTTTGTCAAAATGGTCAATGCTTGACCCAATGACCAACCCATTTATCCAATAGGTCAACTTGTGAGCAAAAGTCAATTATGGTCAAAATGGTCAATCCTTGACCAATGACTAACTCATTGACCTAACAGTTGACTTTCGACTAATAATCCAGCTTTTGTCAAAATAGCTAATTTTCGACATAATGACCACCCATCGAATAAGTCAAATTTGACCAAAAAGTCAACTTTTGTTAAAATGGTCAACTTCGACCCAATGACTAACCCATCAACCAATTCGTCAACTTTCGACAAAAAGTGAACTGGGTCAAAATCGTCAATTCTCGACCCAATGACCAACTCATCGACCTAATAAGTCAACTTTCAACCAAAAATTCAACTTTGGTCAAAATTGTCAATTCTCGACCCAATGACCATGTCGTTGACCCAATGGGTGAACTTTTGACCAAAAATTCAATGTTCGTCGAAATAGTCAATTTTTGACCTAATGACCAATTATTAACCCAATAAGGCAATCTTTGACCAAAAAGTCAACTTTGATCAAAATATTCAATCCTTGACCCAATGACCAACACATTGACCCATTAGGTCAACTTTTGACCAAAAAGTCAAGATGGTCAATCCTTGACCCAATGACCTACCCATTGACCCAATAGGTCAACTTTTCACTAAAAAGTCAACTTTGGTTAAAATAGTCATCCATTGACCCACAAGGACAACTTTTGACCAAAAAGTCAACTTTGGTAAAAATTGTCAATTTTTTACCTAATGACCACCACATTGACCTAATAGATCAACTTTTGACCAAAAGTCAACTTTGGTCAAAATGGTCAAGTTCTGACATAACAACCACCCCATTAACTCATTGGGGCAACTTTTGACCAAAAATTCCATTTTGATCAAAGTAATCAATTTTTGATATAATGACCAATTATTGACCCAATAAGTTAATCTCTCACTAAAAAGTCAACTTTGGTCAAAATGATTAATCCTTGTCCCAATGACCAACCCTTTGACCCAATAGGTCAACTTTTGACCAAAAAGTCAACATTGGTTAAAATGGTCAATCCTTGACCCAATGACCAACCCATTGACCCAATAGGTCAACTTTTGACAAAAATGTAAATTTTGGTCGAAATAGTCAATTTTTACCTACCCATTATCCCAATAGGTTAACTTTGGTTAAAATAGTCAAATTCTAACCCAATGACCAACCCATTGATCCAATAGGTGAACTTTTTACGAAAAAGACAACTTTGATCAAAATAATCAATTTTTGAACCAATGACCAACCTATTGATCCGATAGGTCAACTTTTGACCAAAAAGTTAATTTTCGTTAAAATAGTCAATTTTTGAACTAATGACCAATTATTGACCCAATAAGTCAATCTTTGACCAAAAAGTCAACTTTGGTCAAAATCTTTAATCATTGACCCAATGACAAAATCATTGACCCAATATGTCAACTTTTGACTAAAAAGAAAACTTTTGTCAAAATGGTCAATCCTTGACCCAATGACCAACCCTTTGACCTAATAGGTCAACTTTTAACCAAAAAGTCAATTTTGGTCAAAATAATTAATTTGGACCTAATAACCACCCCATTGACTCAATAGGTCAACTTTGGTTGATATGATCAATTTCTAACCCAACGACTAACCCTTTGACCCAATAGGCCATCTTTTGATCAAAAAGTCAACTTTGGTCAAAATGATCAATCCTTGACCCAATGGCCAACCCATTAATCCAATTTGTCAAGTTTTCTCAAAAAAGTCATTTTTGGTCAAAATGGTCAATTTTTGACCTAATGACCAATAATTAAACCGAAAAGTTAATCGCTGACCAAAATGTGAACTTTGACCAAAATGGTCATTCCTTGACCAAATGACAAACCCATTGACCCAATAGGCCAACTTTTGACCAAAAATTCATTATAATGGTTAATCCTTGACCAAATGACCTACCCATTGACCCAATAAGCCAACTTTTGACCAAAAAGTCAACTTTGGTTAAAATAGTCAATCCTTGACCTAATGACCAACCCATTGACCCAAAAGGACAACTTTTGACCAAAAAGTCAACTTTGGTCAAAGTTGTCAATTTTTTACCTAATGACCACCCATTTGCCCAATAGGTCAACTTTTGACCAAAAAGTCAACTTTGGTCAAAATGGTCAATTTTTGTCATAACGGCCACTTCTTTGACTAATTGGGTCAACTTCGGTCAAAATGGTTAATCCTTGACCCAATGACCAACCCTTTGACCCAATAGGTCAACTATTGATAAAAAAATGAACTTTGGTTAAAATGGTCAATCCTTGACCTAATGACCAACCCATTGACCTAATAGGTCAACTTTTGACCAAAATGTAATTTTTGGTCAAAATAGTCAATTTTTTACTTACCCATTGATCTAACAGTCAACTTTGGTTAAAATAGTCAATTTGCGACCAAATGACCAACCCATTGACCCAATAGGTCAACTTTTTATCAAAAAGACAACTTTTGTCAAAATAATCAATTTTTGACCCAATGACCATCCTATTGATCCGATAGGTCAACATTTGACCAAATAATCAATTTTTATTTAAATTGTCTATTTTTGAACTAATGACCAATTATTGACCCAATAAGTCAATCTTTGACCAAAAAGTCAACTTTGGCCAAAATGGTCAATCATTGACCCAATGACAAACCCATTGACCTAATAGGTCAACTTTTGACTAAAAAGACAGCTTTGGTCAAAATGGTCAATCCTTGACCCAATGACCAACCCATTGACCCAATAGGTCAACTTTTAACCTAAAAGTCAGTTTTGGTCAAAATAGTCAATTTTGGACCAAATAACCACCCCATTGACTTAATAGGTCAACTTTGGTTGATATGATCAATTTCTAACCCAACAACTAACCCATTGACCCAATAGCCCAACTTTTGACCAAAAAGTCAACTTTGGTCAAAATGATCAATCCTTGACCCAATCACCAACCCATTGACTCAATTGGTTAACTTTTGTCCAAAAAGTCATTTTTGGTCAAAATGGTCAATTTTGACCTAATGACCATTTATTAACTCGAAAAGTCAATCGCTGACCAAAATGTCAACTTTGGTCAAAATGGTCAATCCTTGACCCAATGACCAACACATTACCCAATAGATAAACTTTTGACCAAAAAGTCAACTTTGATCGAAATGGTCAATTCCTGACCCAATGATCAACTCATTGACCCAATAGATCAACAATTGACCAAAAAGACAACTTCGGTCAAAATGGTCAATTTCTGATCTAATGACAACGTCGTTGACCCAAATGGGTCAACATTTGACAAAAAAATCCAATTTTGGTCAAAATGCTAAATTTTTAACCTAATGACCAATTATTGACCCAATAAGTTAATCTCTGACCAAAAAGTTAACTTTGGTCAAAATGGTCAATCCTTGACCCAATGACCAACCCATTGACCCAATAGGTCAACTTTTGACAAAAAAGTCAACTTTGGTCAAAATGGTCAATCCTTGACCCAATGACCAACCCATTGACCCAATAGGTCAACTTTTGACAAAAAAGTCAGTTTTGGTCAAAATAGTTAATTTTTGACTTGCTGACCAATTATTGACCCATTAAGTCAATCTTTGACCCAAAAGTAAACTTAGGTCAAAATGGTCAATCCTTAACCAATTGGCCACCTATTGACCCAATAGGTCAACTTCTGACCAAAAAGTCAACTTTGGTCAAAGTGTAAATCCTTGACCCAATGACCAACCCATTGACCAATTAGGTCAACTTTTGACTAAAAAGTCAATTTTGTTCAAAATAGTCAAATTCTGACCTAATGACCACCCTACTGACCCAGCAGGTCAATTTTGCTCAAACGATCAATCCTTGACCCAATGACCAACCCATTGACAAATTAGGCCAACTTTTGACTAAAAAGTCAATTTTGATAAAAAATAGTCAATTTTTGACAAATGACCACCCCATTAACCGAATAGGTCAACTTTGGTTAAAATGATCAATTTCTGGCCCAACGACTAACCAATTGACCTAATAGGTCAATTTCGCGACTAAAATGTCAATTTATGTCAAAATAGTTAATTTTTGACCAAAAGACCACCCATTTTTCCTATAGTCAACTTTTGTCCAAAAAATCAACTTTTATCAAAATGGTTAATTTTTGACTCAATGACCAACCCATTGTCCCAATAGGTCAACTTTTGACAAAAAAGTCAACTTTGGTCAAAATGGTCAATCCTTGACCCAATGACCCAATTGGTCAACTTTTGACCAAAAAGTTAACTTTAGTCAAAATGATCAATTGTTAACGCAATGACTAACCTATTGACCAAGTCAGTCAACTTTTGACCAAAAAATCAATTTTGGTCAAAATAGTCAATTTTTTACTTAAAGACCAATTATTGACCCAATAAGTCAATCTCTGACCAAAAACTCAACCTTGGTCAAAATGATCAATACTTGACCCAATGACCAACCCATTGACCTAATAGGTAAACTTTTGACCAAAAAGTCATCTTTGGTCAAAATGATCAATCCTTGACCCAATGACCAACCCCTTGACCCAATATGTCAACTTTTGACCGAAAAGTCAATCTTGGTCAAAAAAGTCAATTTTTGAAATATTGGCCAATTATTGACCCAATAGGTCAACTTTTGACGAAAAAGTCAACTTTGGTCAAAATGGTCAATCCTTGTACCAATGACCAACCGGTTGACCCAATAGGTCAACTTTTGACCAAAAAGTCGATTTCGTCAAAATGTCAATTTTGACGTATCGACCAATTATCGACCCGTAGTCAATCTATGTCCAAAAAGTCAACTTTGGTCGAAATGGCAATCCTTCAATCCAATGGCCAACCCATCGACTCAAAGAGGTCAACTTATTACCAAAAAGTCAACTTTGGTCAAAATGGTAAATCTCGACCAAATGATCAACCCATCAATCCAATTGGTGAACTTTTGACCAAAAAGTCAATTTCGGTCAAAATAATCAACATTTGACCTAATGACCACCCATTAACATAATGAGTCAACTTTTGACCAAAATGTCAATATTTGTTAAAATGGTCAATCCTTGGCAAAATGACATACCCTATGATGTAATTGATCAACTTTTGACCAAAAGTAAATATTGGTCAAAATAACAATTCCGACCTAACAACCACCCCATCGATCTAACAGGTTAACTTTTGACCAAAAGTTAACTTTGGTTAAAATGGTCAATTTCTGACCTACAAACCAACCCATTGACCCAACAGGTCAACTTTTGACCAAAAAGTCAACTTTGGTCAAAATGGTTAATCCTTGACCCAATAACCTAATAAGTCACAACCTTGACCAAAAAGTCAATTTTGGTCAAAATAGTCAATTTTTGACCTAATGACCACTTATTCACCTAATAGGTCAATAAGTGGTCAAAATAGTTAATTTTTGGCCTAATGACCACTCATTGTCCCAATAGGTCAACTTTTGACCAAAAAGTCTTTTGTTAAAATGGTCAACTTCTGACTCAATCACCAACCGATTGACCCAATAGGTCAACCTTTGACCAAAAAGTCAACTTTGGTCAAAATGGTTAATTCTTGACCAAATGACCAACTCATTGATCCAATAGGTCAACTTTTAACCAAAAATTCAACTTTCGTCAAAATGGTCAATTTCTGACCTAATGACCACCACGTTGACCCAACGGGTCGACCTTTGACTAAAATTTAATTTTGGTCAAAATATACAATTTTTGACATAATGGCCAGTTATTGACCTAATAAGGCAATCTCTGACCAAAAAGTCAACTTTGTTCAAAATGTTCAATCCTTGACCCAATAGGTAAACTTTTGACGAAAAGTCAACTTTGGTCAAGATGGTCAATCATTTACCCAATGACCAACCCATTGACCCAACTGGTCAACTTTTGACTAAAAAGTCAATTTTGGTCAAAATAGTTAATTTTTGACGTAATGACCAATTATTAACCCGAAAAGTCAATCGCTGACCAAAAAGTCAACTTTGGTCAAAAAGGTCAATCATTGACCCAATGACTAACCCAATGACCCAATATGTCAACTTTTGACTAAAAAGTCAACTTTGGTCAAAATTGTCAATTCTTGACCCAATGACCTACTCATTGATCCATTAGGTTAACATGTGAGTAAAAAGTCATCTTTGGTCAACATGGACAATTTCTAAACCAATGACAATCCCGTTGACCCAATGGGCCATCTTTTGTCTAAAAATTCAATTTTGGTCAAAATTGTCATTTTTTGACCTAATGACCAATTATTGACCCAATAAGTCAATCTCTGACCAAAAAGTCAACTTTGGTCAAAATGGTTAATCCTTGACCCAATGACCAACCCATGGACCCAATCAGTCAATTTTTGACTCAAAAAGTCAGCTTTGGTCAAAATGGTCAATCATTTACTCAATGACCAACCCATTGACCCAATAGGTCAACTTTTGACCAAAAAGTATGTTTTTATCAAAATAGTCAATTTTTAACCTAATGACCAATTATTGACCCAAGAAGTCAATCTCCGACCCAGAAGTCAACTTTGGTCAATATGGTCAATCCTTGACCTTATGACCACCCAGATCAAAAAGTCAACTTTGGTCAAAGGGTCAATCCTTGACCCAATCACCAACCCATAGACCAATTAGGTCAACTTTTGACTAAAAAGTCAATCTTGGTCAAAATAATCAATTTTTGACCTAATGACCACCTCATTGACCGAATAGGTCAACATTGGTTAAAGGGTCAATCCTTGACCCAATGACCAACCCATTGACCAATTTGGTCAACTTTTAACAAAAAGACCAGTTTTGGTCAAAATTGTCAATTTTTGACCTAATGACCACCCCATTGACCCAAAAGGTCAACTTTTGTTAAAATGGTCAATTTCTGACCCAACGACCAACCTATTGACCCAATGGGTCAACTTTAATCAAAAAGTTAACTTTGGTCAAAATGATCAATCGTTGACCCAATGACCAACCCATTGACCCAATAGATTAACTTTCGACCGAAATGTCAATTTTGGTTAAAATAATCAATTTTTGACCAAATGACCAATTATAGATCCAATAAGCTAATCTTTGACCAAAACGCCAACTTTGGTCAAAATGGTGAATCCTTGAACCAATGACCAACTCATTGACCCAACATGTTAACTTTTGAGTAAAAAGTCAACTTTGGTCAAAATGATCAATCGTTGACCCAATGTCCAATCCATTGACCCAATAGGTTAACTTTCGACCAAAAAGTCAATTTTGGTGTCAATTTTTGAACTAATGACCAATTATTGACCGAGTAAGCCAATCTCTGACCAAAACATCATATTTGGTCAAAATGGTCAATCCTTGACCCAATGACCAACCCATTTACCCAATAGGTCAACTTTTGAGCGAAAAGTCAACTTTAGTCAAAATGGTCATTCCTTGACCTAATGACCAACCCATTGACTCAAAAGGTCGACTTTTGACCAAAAAACTAATTTTGGTCAAAATAGTTAATTTTTGACCTAAGGACCACCCATTGTCCCAATAGGTCAACTTTTGACCAAAAAGTCAACTTTTGTCAAAATGGTCAACTTCTGACCCAATGACCAACCCATTGACCCAATAGGTCAACTTTTGAAAAAAAAAGCCAATTTTGGTCAAAATGGACAATTCATGACCCAATGAACAACTCTTTTACCCAATAAGTCAAGTTTTGACCAAAAAGCCAACTTTGGCAAAAATTGTCAATTTTTGACCCAACGACCACACCATTGACTCAATGGGTCAACTTTTGACAAAAAATTCAATTTTGGTCAAGATTCACCTAATGACCAATTATTGATCCAATAAGTCAATCTCTGACTAAAAGTCAACTTTGGTCAAAGTGGTCAATTCTTGACCCAATGACCAACCCGTTGACCCAATAGGTCAACTTTTGACCAAAAAGTCAATTTTGGTCAAAATAGTTAATTTTTTGATCTAATGACCACCCCATTGACCCAATAGGTTAACTTTTGTTAAAATGGTCAATTTCTGACCTATCGATGAACCCATTAACCCAATATGACAACTTCTGACCAAAAAGTTAACTTTGGTCAAAATGATCAATATTTAACCTAATGACCAACCCATTGACCCAATAGGTTAACTTTCGACCGAAAAGTCTATTTTGGTCAAAATAGTCAATTTTTAACCTAATGACCAATTATTGACCCAACAAGCAAATCTCTGACCAAAAGTCGACTTTGGTCAAAATGGTGAATCCTTGAACCAATGACCAACCTATTGACCCAACATGTCAACTTTTGATTAAAAAGTCAACTTTAGTCAAAATGACCAATGGTTGACCCAATGACCAACCGATTATCCCAATAGATTAATTTTCGACCAAAAAGTCAATTTTGGTCAAAATAGTCAAATTTTGACATAATGACCAATTATTGACCCAGTAAGCCAATCTCTAACCAAAACATCTTATTTTGTCAAAATGGTCAATGCTTGACCCAATGACCAACCCATTTATCCAATAGGTCAACTTTTGAGCAAAAAGTCAATTTTGGTCAAAATGGTCAATTCTTTGACCCAATGATTAACTCATTGACCCAATAGGTTGACTTTGACCAATAATCCAGTTTTTGTCAAAATAGTTAATTTTTAACATAATGACCACCGATTGAATAGGTCAAATTTGGACCAAAAAGTCAACTTTTGTCAAAATGGTCAACTTCGACCCAATGACTAACCCATCGACCAATCAGTCAACTTTCGACCAAAGCTGAACTTCGGTCAAAATGATCAATTTTCGACCTAACGACCAACTCATCGACCCAATAAGATCAACTTTTAACCAAAAAATTCAACTTTCGTCAAAATTGTCAATTTCTCGAATCTAATGACAGTTGTCAATCTTTTCACCAAAAATTCAATGTTCGTCGAAATAATCAATTTCGACTAATGACCAATTATTGACCCAATAAGACAATCTTTGACCAAAAAGTCAACTTTGATCAAAATATTCAATCCTTGACCCAATGACCTACATATTGACCCAATAGGTCAACTTTTGACCAAAAATTCAACTTTGGTCAAGATGGTCAATCCTTGACCCAATGACCTACCCATTGACCCAATAGGCCAACTTTTCACTAAAAAAGTCAACTTTGTCAAAATGATCAATTGTCGACTCAATGACCAATCCATCGACCCACAAGGACAACTTTCGACCAAAAAGTCAACTTTGGTAAAAATTGTCA
Source organism: Papilionanthe hookeriana x Papilionanthe teres (assembly GCA_022702705.1). NCBI lineage: Eukaryota > Viridiplantae > Streptophyta > Magnoliopsida > Asparagales > Orchidaceae > Papilionanthe > Papilionanthe hookeriana x Papilionanthe teres. Next base: position 112,539,668 of record CM040425.1, on the reverse strand, counting down.
ATTTTCTACCTAATGACCACCATCATCGACCCAATAGATCAACTTTCGACCAAAAAGTCAACTTTGGTCAAAATGGTCAATTTCTGACATAACAACCACCCCATTAACTCATCAGGCAACTTTTGACCAAAAGTTCCATTTCGATCAAAGTAATCAATTTTCGACATAATGACCAATTATCGACCCAACAAGTTAATCTCTCGACTAAAAAGTCAACTTTCGTCAAAATGGTTAATCCTCGACCCAATGACCAACCCATCGACCCAATAAAGTCAACTTTTCGACCAAAAAGTCAACATTTGGTCAAAATGGTCAATCCTTGACCCGATGACCAACCCATTGACCCGATAAAGTCAACTTTTGACAAAAATGTAAATTTTTGTCGAAATAGTCAATTTTTTACCTACCCATTAACCCAATAGGTTAACTTTGGTTAAAATAGTCAAATTCTAACCCAATGACCAACCCATTGATCCAATAGGTCAATTTTTTTACGAAAAAGACAACTTTGACCAAAATAATCAATTTCTGAACCAATGACCAACCTATTGATCTGATAGGTCAACTTTCGACCAAAAAGTTAATTTTCGTTAAAATAGTCAATTTTTGAACTAATGACCAATTATTGACCCAATAAGTCAATCTTTGACCAAAAAGTCAACTTTGGTCAAAATGGTCAATCATTGACCCAATGACAAACCCATTGACCCAATAGGTCAACTTTTGACTAAAAAGAAAACTTTGGTCAAAATGGTCAATCCTTGACCCAATGACCAACCCTTTGACCTAATAGGTCAACTTTTGACCAAAAAGTCAATTTTGGTCAAAATAGTCAATTTGGACCTAATAACCACCCCATTGACTCAATAGGTCAACTTTGGTTGATATGATCAATTTCTAACCCAACGACTAACCCTTTGACCTAATAGGCCAACTTTTGATCAAAAAGTCAACTTTGGTCAAAATGATCAATCCTTGACCCAATGGCCAACCCATTGATCCAATTCGTCAAGTTTTCTCGTAAAAGTCATTTTTGGTCAAAATTGTCAATTTTTGACCTACAATGACCAATAATTAACCCAAAAAGTCAATTGCTGACCAAAATGTGAACTTTCGCCAAAATGGTCATTCCTTGACCAAATGACAAACCCATTGACCCAATAGGCCAACTTTTGACCAAAAATTCATTATAATTGTTAATCCTTGACCAAATGACCTACCTATTGACCCAATAAGCCAACTTTTGGCCAAAAAGTCAACTTTGGTTAAAATAGTCAATCCTTGACCTAATGACCAACCCATTGACCCAGAAGGTCAACTTTTGACCAAAAAGTCAACTTTGGTTAAAGTTGTCAATTTTTTACCTAATGACCACCCATTGGCCCAATAGGTCAACTTTTGACCAAAAAGTCAACTTTGGTCAAAATGGTCAATTTTTGTCGTAACGGCCACTTCTATGACTCATTAGGTCAACTTCGGTCAAAATGGTTAAACCTTAACCCAATAGGTCAAATATTGATCAAAAAGTCAACTTTGGTTAAAATGGTCAATCCTTGACCCAATGACCAACCCATTGACCCAATAGGTCAACTTTTGACCAAAATGTAATTTTTGGTCAAAATAGTCAATTTTTTACTTACCCATTGACCCAATAGGTCAACTTTGGTTAAAATAGTCAATTTCTGACCAAATGACCAACCCATTGACCCAATAGGTCAACTTTTTACCAAAAAGACAACTTTGGTCAAAATAATCAATTTTTGACCCAATGACCATCCTATTGATCCGATAGGTCAACATTTGACCAAATAGTCAATTTTGGTTGAAATAGTCTATTTTTGAACTAATGACCAATTATTGACCCAATAAGTCAATCTTTGACCAAAAAGTCAACTTTGGCCAAAATGGTCAATCATTGACCCAATGACAAACCCATTGACCCAAAGGTCAACTTTTGACTAAAAAGACAGCTTTGGTCAAAAAGATCAATCCTTGACCCAATGACCAACCCATTAACCTAATAGGTCAACTTTTAACCAAAAAGTCAGTTTTGGTCAAAAAAGTCAATTTTGGACCTAATAACCACCCCATTGACTTAATAGGTCAACTTTGGTTGATATGATCAATTTCTAACCCAACAACTGACCCATTGACCCAATTGCCCAACTTTTGACCAAAAAGCCAACTTTGGTCAAAATGATCAATCCTTGACCCAATCACCAACCCAATGACTCAATTGGTCAACTTTTGTCCAAAAAGTCATTTTTGGTCAAAATGGTCAATTTTTGACCTAATGACCATTTATTAACTCGAAAAGTCAATCGCTGACCAAAATGTCAACTTTGGTCAAAATGGTCAATCCTTCATCCAATGACCAACACATTACCCAGTAGATAAACTTTTTGACCAAAAAGTCAACTTTGGTCGAAATGGTCAATTCCTGACCCAATGACCAACTCATTGACCCAATAGATCAACAATTGACCAAAAAGTCAACTTTGGTCAAAATGGTCAATTTCTGACCTAATGACAACGTCATTGACCCAATGGGTCAACATTTGACCAAAAATTCAATTTTGGTCAAAATGCTAAATTTTTAACCTATTGACCAATTATTGACACAATAAGTTAATCTCTGACCAAATAGTCAACTTTGGTCAAAATGGTCAATCCTTGACCCAATGACCAACCCATTGACCCAATAGGTCAACTTTTGACAAAAAGTCAACTTTTGACAAAAAAGTCAAATTTTGACAAAAAAGTCAACTTTGGTCAAAATGGTCAATCCTTAACCCAATTACCAACCCATTGACCCAATAGGTCAACTTTTGACAAAAAAGTCAGTTTTGGTCAAAATAGTTAATTTTTGACCTGCTGACCAATTATTGACCCATTAAGTCAATCTTTGACCCAAAAGTAAACTCATGTCAAAATGGTCAATCCTTAACCTGATCGCCGCCTATTGACCCAATAGGTCAACTTCTGACCAAAAAGTCAACTTTGGTCAAAGTGTAAATCCTTGACCCAATGACCAACCCATTGACCAATTAAGTCAACTTTTGACTAAAAAGTCAATTTTGTTCAAAATAGTCAAATTCTGACCTAATGACCACCCTACTGACCCAGCAGGTCAATTTTGCTCAAACGGTCAATCCTTGACCCAATGACCAACCCATTGACAAATTAGGTCAACTTTTGACTAAAAAGTCAATTTTGGTAAAAATAGTCAATTTTTGACAAATGACCACCCCATTAACCCAATAGGTCAACTTTAGTTAAAAATGATCAATTTCCGACCCAACAATTAACCAATTGACCCAATAGGTCAATTTGTGACCAAAATGTCAATTTTGGTCAAAATAGTTAATTTTTGACCAAAAGACCACCCATTTTTCCTATAGTCAACTTTTGTCCAAAAAATCAACTTTTATCAAAATGGTTAATTTTTGACCCAATGACCAACCCATTGTCCCAATAGGTCAACTTTTGACAAAAAAGTCAACTTTGGTCAAAATGGTCAATCCTTGACCCAATGACCCAATTGGTCAACTTTTGACCAAAAAGTTAACTTTAGTCAAAATGATCAATCGTTAACGCAATGACTAACCTATTGACCAAGTCGGTCAACTTTTGACCAAAAAATCAATTTTGGTCAAAATAGTCAATTTTTTACTTAAAGACCAATTATTGACCCAATAAGTCAATCTCTGACCAAAAAGTCAACTTTGGTCAAAATGATCAGTACTTAACCCAGGGACCAACCCATTGACCTAATAGGTAAACTTTTGACCAAAAAGTCCTCTTTGGTCAAAATGATCAATCCTTGACCCAATGACCAACCCCTTGACGCAAAATGTCAACTTTTGACCGAAAAGTCAATCTTGGTCAAAAAAGTCAATTTTTGAAATATTGGCCAATTATTGACCCAATAGGTCAACTTTTGACGAAAAAGTCAACTTTGGTCAAAATGGTCAATCCTTGTACCAATGACCAACCCGTTGACCCAATAGGTCAACTTTTGACCAAAAAGTTTATTTTGGTCAAAATAGTCAATTTTTGACGTATTGACCAATTATTGACCCAGAAGTCAATCTCTGTCCAAAAAGTCAACTTTGGTCGAAATGGGCAATCCTTAACCCAATGGCCAACCCATTGACCCAGTAGGTCAACTTATTACCAAAAAGTCAACTTTGGTCAAAATGGTAAATCCTTGACCAAATGATCAACCCATTGACCCAATTGGTGAACTTTTGACCAAAAAGTCAATTTCGGTCAAAATAATCAACATTTGACCTAATGACCACCCATTAACATAATGAGTCAACTTTTGACCAAAATGTCAATATTTGTCAAAATGGTCAATCCTTGGCACAATGACATACCCTATGATGTAATTGATCAACTTTTGACAAAAAAGTAAATATTGGTCAAAATAGTCAATTTTTGACCTAACAACCACCCCATTGACCCAATAGGTTAACTTTTGACCAAAAAGTTAACTTTGGTTAAAATGATCAATTTTTGACCCACAAACCAACCCATTGACCCAATAGGTCAACTTTAGACCAAAAAGTCAATTTTGGTCAAAATGGTTAATCCTTGACCCAATAACCTAATAAGTCACAACCTTGACAAAAAAGTCAATTTTGGTTAAAATAGTCAATTTTTGACATAATGATCACTTATTAACCTAATAGGTCAATAAGTGGTCAAAATGGTTGATTTTGCCAATGATCACTCATCGTCCCACATGTCAACTTTCGACCAAAAAGTCTTTTGTCGAAATGGTCAACTTTCGACTCAATCACCAACCGATCGAATTCTAATAGGTCAACCTTTCGACCAAAAGTCAACTTTGGTCGAAATGGTTAATTCTCGACCCAATCACCAACTCATCGATCCAATAGATCAACTTTTAACCAAAAATTCAACTTTCGTCAAAATGGCCAATTTTCGACTCCAACGACTCACCCCGTTGACCTAACGAGTCGACCTTCTGTCTAAAATTTAATTTTGAGTCAAAATATTCAATTTTTCGACATAATGGCCGGTTATTGACCTAATAAGGCAATCTCTGACCAAAAAGTCAACTTTGTTCAAAATGTTCAATCCTTGACCCAATAGGTAAACTTTTGACCAAAAGTCAACTTTGGTCAAGATGGTCAATCCTCTACCCAATGACCAACCCATTGACCCAACTAGTCAACTTTTGAGTAAAAAGTCAATTTTGGTAAAAAATAGTCAATTTTTGACGTAATGACCAATTATTAACCCGAAAAGTCAATCGCTGACCAAAAAGTCAACTTTGTTCAAAAAGGTCAATCATTGACCCAATGACCAACCCAATGACCCAATATGTCAACTTTTGACCAAAAAGTCAACTTTGGTCAAAATTGTCAATTCTTGACCCAATGACCTACTCATTGATCCAATAGGTTAACATGTGAGTAAAAAGTCATCTTTGGTCAACATGGACAATTTCTAAACCAATGACAATCTCGTTGGCCCAATGGGCCATCATTTGGCTAAAAAGTCAATTTTGGTCAAAATTGTAATTTTTTAACCTAATGATCAATTATTGACCCAATAAGTCAATCTCTGACCAAAAAGTCAACTTTGGTCAAAAATGGTTAATCCTTGACCCAATGACCAACCCATGGACCCAATCAGTCAATTTTTTACCAAAAAGTCAACTTTGGTTAAAATGGTTAATCATTTACTCAAAGAACAACTCATTGACCCAATAGGTCAACTTTTGACCAAAAAGTATATTTTTATCAAAATAGTCAATTTTTAACCTATTGACCAATTATTGACCCAAGAAGTCAATCTCTGACCCAGAAGTCAACTTTGGTCAATATGGTCAATCCTCGACCTTACGATCACCCGGATCAAAAAGTCAACTTTAGTCAAAGGGTCAATAATCGACCTAATCACCAACCCATAGCACCAATTAGGTCAACTTTTGACTAAAAAGTCAATCTTTGTCAAAATAATCAATTTTTGACCTAATGACCACCCCATTGACCCAATAGGTCAACTTTGGTCAAAGGGTCAATCCTTGACCCAATGACCAACCCATTGACCAATTAGGTCAACTTTTGACTAAAAGACCAATTTTGGTCAAAATAGTCAATTTTTGACCTAATGACCACCCCATTGACCCAAAAGGTCAACTTTTGTTAAAATGGTCAATTTCTGACCCAACGACCAACCTATTGACCCAATGGGCCAACTTTAATAAAAAAAGTCAACTTTGGTCAAAAGGATCAATCATTGACCCAATGACCAACCCATTGACCTAATAGATTAACTTTCGACTGAAATGTCAATTTTAGTTAAAATAATCAATTTTTGACCAAATGACTAATTATTGATCCAATAAGACAATCTTTGACCAAAACGCCAACTTTGGTCAAAATGGTGAATCCTTGAACCAATGACCAACTCATTGACCTAAGATGTTAACTTTTGAGTAAAAGGTCAACTTTGGTTAAAATGATCAATCGTTGACCCAATGTCCAACCCATTGACCCAATAGGTTAACTTTCGACCAAAAAGTCAATTTTGGTCAAAATAGTCAATTTTTGACCTAATGACCAATTATTGACCGAGTAAGCCAATCTCTGACCAAAACGTCATATTTGGTCAAAATGGTCAATCCTTGACCCAATGACCAACCCATTTACCCAATAGGTCAACTTTTGAGCAAAAAGTCAACTTTAGTCAAAATGGTCAATCCTTGACCTAATGACCAACCCATTGACCCAATAGTCGACTTTCGACAAAAAGCCAATTTTCGTCAAAATAGCTTAATTTCGACCTAAGGACCACCCATTATCCCAATAGGTCAACTTTTGACCAAAAGTCAACTTTTGTCAAAATGGTCAACTTCTGACCCAATGACCAACCCATTGACCCAATAGGTTAACTTTTGAAAAAAAAGCCAATTTTGGTCAAAATGGACAATTCATGACCTAATGAATAACTCTTTTACCCAATAAGTCAAGTTTTTACCAAAAAGCCAACTTTGGTAAAAATTGTCAATTTTTGACCCAACAACCACGCCATTGGCTCAATGGGTCAACTTTTGACAAAAAATTCAACTTTTGTCCCAATGACCATCTCATTGACCCAAAAGGACAACTTTTGAACAAAAAGTCAATTTTGGATAAAATAGTCAATTTTGGACCTAATGACAAATTATTGACCCAATAAGTCAATCTCTGACCAAAAAATCAACTTTAGTCAAAATGGTCAATCCCTGATCGAATGACCAACCCATTGACCCAGTAGGTCAACTTTTGGCCAAAAAGTCAACTTTCGTCAAAATTTTCAATCCTTGACCCAATGACAAACCAATTGACCCAGTAGATCAAATTTTGAACAAAAAGACAATTTTCGTCAAAATAGTTAATTTTTGAACTATTGACCAATTATTGACACAATATGTCAATCTCTCACCAAAATGTCAACTTTGGTCAAAATGGTCAATCCTTGACCCAATGAACAATCCATTGACCCAATATGTCAACGTTTGACAAAAAACTCAACTTTGGTCAAAATGGTCAATCCTTCAACCAATGACCAACCCATTGACCCAATAAGTCAACTTTTGACCAAAGACTCAATTTTTGTAAAAATAGTCAATTTTTGACATAATGACCCCCCCATTGACTTAATAAGTCAATCTCTGACCAAAAAGTCATCTTTAATCAAAATGATTAATCCTTGACCCAATGACTAATCATTTGACGCAATAGGTCAACTTTTGACCAAAAAGTCAACTTCGGTCAAAATGGTTAATCCTTGACCAACCCATTGACCCTATAAGTCAACTTTTGAATAAAAAGTCAATTTTGGTCAAAATAATCAATTTTGACCTATGACCACCCCATTTACCCAATAGGTTAACTTTTAACCAAAAAGACAACTTTTGTTAAAATGGTCAATTTTTGACATAATGACCAACCCATTGACTCAATATGTCAACTTTTGACCAAAAAGTCAACTTTGGTCAAAATGGTCAATCATTTATCCAATGACCAACCTATTAACCCAATAAGTCAAATTTTGACAAAAAAGTCAATTTTGGTCAAAATACTCAATTTTTGACCTCATGACCACCCCATTGACCCAATAAGTCAACTTTTAATTAAAAAGTCAACTTTCATTAAAATGATCATTTTTCTGACCCAATGACCAACCCATTAACCCAATAAGTCAACTTTTGACCAAAAATTCAACTTTGGTCAAAATGGTCAATCCGACGACCCAATGATCAACCCATTGACCCAATAGGATAACTTTTGACAAAAAAGGTCAATTTTAGTTAAAATAATTAATTTTGACCTTCTAACCAATTATTGACCCAATAAGTCAATCTCTCACCAAAAAGTCAACTTTGGTCAACAAGGTTAAATTTTGACCCAATGACCAACCATTGACCCAATCGGTCAACTTTGGTCAAAATGGTCAATCCATAATGGCCAACCAATTAACCCAATATGTCAACTTTTGACCAAAAAGTCAATTTTTGTCAAAATAGTCATTTTTTGACCTAATGACCACCTCTTTACTCCAATAGGTCAGCTTTGGTTAAAGTGGTCAGTTTCTGACCCAATGACCGACCCAATGACCCAATAGGTCAACTTTTGACCAAAAATTTAACTTTGGTTAAAATGGTCCATTAGTGACATAATGACCAACCTCTTGGCCCAATATGACAACTTTTGACCAAAAAAGTCAACTTTTGTCAAAATGATCAAACCTTGACCATGTGACCAACCCATTGACCCAATAGATCAAATTTTGACCAAAGTGTCAACTTTGATCAAAATGGTCAATATTTTACCCAATGACCAACCCATTGACACAATAGGTCAACTTTTGACCAAAAAGTCAATATTGGTCAACATAGTCAATTTTTGACATAATGACCACCTCATTGAACCAATATGTTAACTTTTATCCAAAAAGTCAACTTTCGTCAAAAAGGTCAATTTTTGATCCAATGACCACCCCATTGACCCAATGGGTCAACTTTTCACATAAAATTTAATTTTGGATCAAATGGTCAATTTTTGACTTAATGACTGATTATTGACCAAGTTAATCTTTGACCAAAAAGTCAACTTTGGTCAAAATGGTCAATCCTTTACCCAATGACCAACCCATTAACCCAATATGTGAACTTTTGACCAAAAAGTCAATTTTGGTCAAAATGGTCAATCCTTGACCCAATGACCAACCCATTGACCCAGTAGGTTAAGTTTTGACCAAAGAGTCAATTTTGATAAAATTAGTTAATTTTTGACATAATAACCACACCATTGACAGAATAGGTCAGCTTTGGTGAATATGGTCAATTTCTGACCCAATGAATAACCCATTGACCCAATAGGCCAACTTTTGATCAAAAAGTCAACTTTGGTAAAAATGATCAATCCTTGACGCCATGACCAAACCTTTGACCAAATAGGTCAACTTTTGACCAAAAAGTCAATTTTGGTTAGAATAGTCAATTTTTGACCTAATGGCCAATTATTGACCCGATAAATCAATCTCTGACCAAAAAGTCAGCTTTGGTCAAAATGTTCAATCCATGACCTAATGACCAACACATTGGCCCAATAAGTCAACATTTAACCCAAAAGAAAACTTTTGTCAAAATGGTCAATTTCTGACCCAAAGACCACTATGTTGACCCAATGGGTCAACATTTGACAAAAAATTTAATTTTGGTCAAAATAATCAGTTTTTGTCCTAATAAGCAATTATTGACCACCCAATAAGTCAATCTCTGACCAAAAAGTCAACTTTGGTTAAAGTGGTCAATCCTTGACCCAATGACCATTAATTCACCCAATAAGTCAACTTCTGACCAAAAAATCAACTTTGGTCCAAGGGTCAATGCTTGATCCAATGACTAACCCAGTGACCAATTAGGTCAACTTTTAACTAAAAGGTCAATTTGGTCAAAATAGTCAATTTTTAACTGAATGACCACCCTATTGACCCAACAGGTCAACTTTGGTTAAAATTGTCAATTTCTAACCTAACGATTAACCCATTGATCCTATAGGTCAACTTTTGACCAAAAAGTCAACTTTGGTTATAATGATCAACCTTGACCCAATGACTAACCCATTTATCCAATAAGCCAATCTCTGATCAAAACATCAACTTGGTCAATCCTTGAACCTATGACCAAATCATTGACCCAATAATACAACTTTTGAGCAAAAAGTGAACTTTGGTCAAAATGATCAATCGTTGACCCAAGGACCAACCCATTGAACCAATAGGTTAGCTTTCGACCAAAAAGTCAATTTTATTCAAATAAGTCAATTTTTGACCTAATGACCAATTATTGACCCAATAAGCCAATCTTTGACCAAAACGTCAACTTTGGTCAAAATGGTTAGTTCTTGACCCGATGACCAATATGACGACTTTTGAGAAAAAATTGAACTTAGGTCAAAATGGTCAATCCTTGACACAATGACCAAATCATTAACCAAATAGGTCAACTTTTGACCAAAAAATCAATTTTGGTAAAAAAACGTTAATTTTTTACCTAATGACCACTCATTGTTAAAATAGTCAACTTTTATCAAAACGGTCAATTTCTGACACAATGGGTCAATTTTGAACCAAAAAGTCAACTTTGGTCGAAATGTTCAATTCTTGACCCAATGAACAACACATTGACCCAATAGGTCAACTTTTAACCAAAAAGACAACTTTGGTCAAAATAGTCAGTCTCTAACCCATTGACCATCTCGTTCACCCAACAAGTCAACTTTTGACGAAAAATTCAACTTTGGTCAAAAGTGTCAATTTTTTACCCAATAAGGCAATCTTTGACCAAAAAGTCAACTTTGGTTAATATGGTCAATTTCTAACCCAACGACTAACCCATTGATCCAACAGGCCAACTTTTGGCCAAAAAGTTAACTTTGGTCAAAATGATCAATCATTGACCCAACGACCAACCCATTAACCCAATAGGTCAACATTTGACCAAAAAGTCAATTTTAGTCAAAATAGTCAATTTTTGACCTAATGACCAATTATTGACCCAATAAATCAATCTCTAACCAAAAAGTCAATTTTGGTCAAAATGGTCAATCCTTGACCCAATGACTAACCCATTGACCCAATAGGTCAACTTTTAACCAAAAAGTCAACTTTGGTCAAAATAGTCAAATTTTGACATAATGAACACCCCATGGACCCAATAAGTCAATCTCTGACCAAAAAGTCAACATTGGTCAAAATGGTTAATCCTTGACCTAATTACCAATCCATTGACCCAATAGGTCAACTTTTGACCAAAAACTCAACTTTGGTCAAAATGGTAAATCCTTGACACAATGACCAACCCATTGATCTAATAGGTCAAGTGTTGACCAAAAAGTCAATTTTGGTCAAAATTATCAGGTTTTAACCTAATGACCACTCCACTCACCCAATAAGTTAATTTTTAATCAAAATTTTAACTTTGGTTAAAATGGTCAATTTCTGACCCAATGACCAACCCATTGACCCAATACGTCAGCTTTTGACCAAAAATTCAATTTTGGTCAAAAGAGTCAATTTTGACCTAATGACCAATTATTGACCCAAAAAGTTAATCTCTCACCAAAAAGTCCACTTTGGTAAAAATGGTCAATCCATTACCCAATGACCAACCCATTAACTCAATAGGTTAACTTTTGACCAAAAAGTCAAATTTTGTCAAAATGGTCAATCCTTGACTCAATGACCAACCCATTAACCCATTAGGTTAATTTTTGACCTCATGACCACCCCATCGCCCCAATAGGTTAATTTTTAACTAAAAAGTTAACTTTGGTCAAAATGGTCAATTTCTGACACAATGACCAACACATTGACCCAATAATTTGAGCGAAAAGCCAACTTCCGTCAAAATGGTCAATTCTTGACCCAATGACCAACTCATCGACCCAATAGGTCAATTATTGAATAAAAAGTCCATTAGTCGTTGGGTCAGAATTGGACCATATTAACCAAAGTTTACCTATTGGGTCAATGGGGTGGCCATTTGGTAAAGAATTGACTATTTTGACCAAAATTAACTTTTTAGTAAAAAGTTGACCTATTGTGTCAATGGATTGGTCATAGGGTCAAGATTGACCATTTTGACCAAAGTTGACTTTTTGGTCAAAAGTTGACCTATTGGGTCAATGGGTTGGTCATTGGGTCAGACATTAACTATTTTAACCAAAATTGACTTTTGGGTCAAAAGTTGACCTATTGGGTCAGTGGGGTGGTCATTAATTCAAAAATTGACTATTATGACCAAAATTGAATTTTTGGTCAAAAGTTGACCTATTGGGCAGTGGGTTGGTCATTGGGTCAAGGATTGACCATTTTGAGCAAATTTGACTGTTTAGTCAGTGATTGACCATTGGGTCAATAATTGGTCATTAGTTCGAAAATTGACTGTTTTGACTAAAATTGATATTTTGGTCAAAAGTTGGTCTACTGGGTCAATAGGTTAGTCGTTGCGTCAACGATTGACCATTTTGACTAAAGTTAACTTTCAGGTCAAAAGCTGACATGCTCGGTCAGTGCGTTGGTCATTGGGTCATAATATGACCATTTTAACCAAAGTTGACTGTTTGGTCGAAAGTTGACCTACTGTGTCAATGGGGTGATCATTAGGTTAAAAATTGACTATATCGACCAAATTTAATTTTTTGGTCAAAAGTTAACCTGTTGGGTCAATAGATTAGTCATTGGGTAAATAATTGACCAATTTGACCAAAGCATATTTTTTGGTCAAAAGTTGACCTATTGGGTCAATGGGTTGGTCATTGGGTCAATGATTGACCATTTTGACCAAATTTGACTTTTTTGGTCAAAGAGTTGGTCATTGGGTCAAGAATTGACCATTTTAACAAAAAATGACCTTTTGGTCAAAAGTTGAACTATTTTGTCAAGGGTTGGTCACTGGGTCAGAAATTAACCATTTTGACCATAGTTGACATTTTGGTCAAAATTTTACCTATTTGGCCAATGGATGGTTATTAGTTCCATTATTGACTAATTTGACCAAAATTGACACTTTAGTCAAAAGTTGACCTATTGCCCAATAAGTCAATCTCTGACCGAAAAGTCAACTTTGGTCAAAATGGTCATTCCCTGACCCAATGACCAACCCATTCAGCCAACAGGTCAACTTTTGACCAAAAAGTCAACTTTGGTCAAAATGGTCAATCCTTGACCCAATGACTAACCCATTGACCCAAAAAGTCAACTTTTGACCAAAAGTCAATATTGGTCAAATAGTCAATTTTTTACCTAATGACTACCCCATTGACTGAATATGTCAACTTTTGACCAAAAAGTCAACTTTGGTCATAATGGTAAATTTCTTACCTAATGACCACCCCATTGACCCAATGGGTCAACTGTTGAAAAAAGTTTAATTTTGGACTTAATAGTCATTTTTTGACATAATGACCAATTTTTGACCAAATAAGTCAATCTTTGACCAAAAAGTCAACTTTGGTCAAAATGGTTAATCCTTAACCCAATGACCAACTCATTTGACCCAATAGGTCAACTTTTGACCAAAAAGTCAACTTTGGTCAAAATGGTCAATCCTTTACCCAATGACCAACCATTGACCTAATAGGTCAACTTTTGACCAAAAAGTCATTATTGGTCAAAATAGTCAATTTTTGATCAAATGACTACCCCATTGACCCGATATGTCAATCTCTGACCAAAAAGTCAACTTTGGTCAAAATGGTAAATCCTTGACCTAATGAATAAACTATTGTCCTAATAGGTCAACTTTTGACCAAAAAGTCAACTTTGTTCAAAATGGACAATCCTTGACCCAATTACCAACCCATTGAGCGATTAGGTCAAGTTTTGACCAAAAAGTCAATTTTGGTCAAAATAGTTAATTTTTGACCTAATGACCACCCCAGCAACCCAATAGGTCATCTTTTAACCAAAAAGTTAACTTTTGTTAAAATGGTCAACTTCTGACCTAATGACCACCCCATTAACCCAATAAGTCAACTTTTGACAAAATAAGTTAACTTTGGTCAAAATAGATAATTTATGACCTAATGACGAATTATTAACCCCGTAAGTCAATTTATGACCAAAAAGTCAACTTTGGTCAAAATGGTCAATCATTGACTAATGACCAACCCATTGACCCAATAGGTCAACTTTTGACCAAAAAGTCAACTTTCGTCAAAATGGTAAATCCTTGACCTAATGACCAGCCCATTGAACTGATAGATCAGCCTTTGACCAAAAAGTCAACTTTAATCAAAATAGTCAATTTTTGAGTTAATGATCAATTACTGACCCAATAAGTCAATCTCTGACCAAAAAGTCAACTTTGGTCAAAATCGTCAATCCTTGACCCAATGACCTACCCAATGACCAAATAGCTCAACTTTTGACCAAAAAGTTAATTTTGGTCGAAATGCTCAATCTTTGACCGAATGACCAACCCATTGACCACAATAGGTTAACTTTTGACCCAAAAAGTTAATTTTGGTCAAAATACTCAATTTTTTACCTAATGACCACCCAATTGACCCAATAGGTCAACTTTTACCAAAAAATCAACATTGGTCAAAACGGTCATATTCTGACCAAATAACCACCCGATTTACCTGACGGGTCAACATTTCACCAAAAATTCAACTTTGTTAAAGATGGTCAATTTTTGACCTAAAAACCAATTATTGACCCAACATATCAATCTCTGAATTAAAATACAACTGTGGTCAAAATGGTCAATCCTTAACCCAATAGGTCAACTTTTTTACCAAAAAGTCAAAATGGTCAATCCTTGACCCAATGACCAACCCATTAACCCAATAGGTAAACTTTTGACCATATAGTTAATTTTGATCAAAATAGTCAATTTTTATCAAATGAATACCCCATCGACCCAATAGGTTAACTTTTGACCAAAAAGTCAACTTTGGTCAATATGGTCAATTTTTGACCCAATGACCAACCCATTGACCCAATAGGTCAACTTATGACTAAAAAGTTGACTTTTGTCAAAATGATCAATCCTTGACCCAATGACCAATCCATTAACCCAATTGGTCAGTATTTGACCAAGGAGTCAATTTTGGTCAAAATAGTCAATTTATTACCTAATGACCAATTATTGACCCAATAAATCAATCTCTTACCAAAAAGTTAACTTTGGTCAAAATGGTCAATCCTTGACCCAAAGACTAACCCATTGACCTAATAGATCAACTTTTGACCTAAAAGTCAACTTTGGTCAAAATTGTCAATCCTTGTCCCAACGACGAACCCACTGATTCAGTAGGTCAATTTTTGACCAAAATGTCAATTTTTGTCATTATTGTCAAGTTTTGACCTAATGACCACCACATTGACCCAATAGGTCAACTTTTGACCAAAAGTCAACTTAGGTTAAAATGGTCAATTTCTCGACCATGACTCACCCTATCAATCTAACAGTCAACTTTTGATCAAAAATTCAATTTTGGTCAAAATAGTCAATTTTTGACATAATGACCAATTATTGACCCAATAAGTTAATCTCTGAGCAAAAGTCAACTTTGATCAAATGGTCAATGCTTGACTCAATGACCAACTGATTAACACAATAGGTCATCTTTTGACAAAAAAGTCAACTTTAGATAAAATGGTCGATCCTTGACCGAATGAATCAATAGGTCAACATTTGACCAAAAAGTATATTTTGATCAAAGTAGTCAATTTTTGACCTAATGACACCCATTGACCCAACAGGACAACTTTGGACCAAAAGGTCAACTTTGGTCAAAATGGCCAATCTCTAACCCAATGACCAACCCATTGACCCAATAGGTCAACTTTTGACCAAAAAGTCAACTTTGTTTAAAATGATCAATTTCTGACCCAATGACCAACCCATTGTCCCAATAGGTCAACTTTTCACCAAAATGTCAACTTTGGACAAAATGGTCAATCCTTGACCCAATGACCAACCCATTAACCCATTAGGTTAACTTTTGACCAAAAAGTCAATTTTGGTCAAAATGGTCAATCCTTAAACCAAAGACCCCATTGACACAATAAGTTAACACTTAACCAAAAGTCAATTTTTATCAAAATAGTCAATTTTTGACATAATGACCACCCCATTGACCCAATAAGTCAATCTCTGACCAAAAAGTCAACTTTGGTCAAAATGGTCAATCCTTAACCCAATGACCAATCAATTGATCTAATTGCTCAACTTTTGTCCAAAAAGTCAACTTTTGTCAAAATGGTCAATCCTTGACCCAATGACCAACACACTGACCAATAGGTCAACTTTCGACCAAAATTCAATTTTGGTCAAATTAGTTAACTTTTGACCTAATGACCACACCATTGAACCAATTGGATAAGTTTTCACCAAAAAGTCTACTTCGGTTAAAATGGTCAATTTCTGACATAATGACTAACCCATTGACCCAATAGGTCAACTTTTGACCAAAAAGTCAACTTTGGTCAAAATGATCAATCCTTGACCAGTGACCAACCCATTGACCTAATCGATCAACTTTTGACCTAAAAGTCCATTTTGGTCAAAATAGTCAATTTTTGACCTAATAACCAATTATTGATCCAATAAGTCCATCTCTGACCAAAAAGTCAACTTTGGTCAAAATGGTAAATCCTTGACCCAATGACCAACCTATTGACCTAACAGTCAACTTCGACCAAAAGTCAACTTTGTTCAAAATCGCAATCCTCGAATGACCAACCTATCGACGAGGTCAACTTTTGACCAAAAACTCAATTTTAGTCAAATTAGTTAATTTTTAAACTAATGATCACCCCATTAACCCAATAGGTCGTCTTTTAACAAAAAATTAACTTTTGTCGAAATGGTCAATTTTTTACTCAATGACCACCCCATTGACCCAATGGGTCAACTTTTGACGAAAAGTTCAATGTTTGTCAAAATTGTCAATTTTTGACCAAATGACTAATTATTGACCCAATAAGTCAATCACTGACCAAAAAGTTAACTCTGGTCAAAATGGTCAATCCTTGACCCAATGAAAAACCCATTGACTCAATAGGTCAACTTTTGACCAAAAAGTCAATTTTGGTCAAAATAGTCAGTTTTGATCTAATGACCAATTATTGACCCAATAAGTAAATCTCTCCCCAAAAAGTCAACTTTAGTCAAAATGGTCAATACTTGACCCAATGACCAACCATAGATCCAATAGGACAACTTTTGACCAAAAAGTTTTCTTTGGTCAAAAAGGTCAATTCCTCAATGACTAACTAATTAACCCAATAGGTCAACTTTTGACTAAAAAGTTAATTTTTGTCAAAATTGTCAGTTTTTTACTTAATGATCACCTCAATGACCAACTTTGTGAAAATGGCCGATTCGACTCAACCCGATAGGTCAACTTTTGACCAAAAAGTCAACTTTGGTGAAAATGATCAATCCTTGACCCAATGACCAACACATTGAACCATAAGTCAACTTTTGAGCGAAAAGCCAACATTGGCCAAAATGGTCAGTTCTTGACCCAATGACAAACTCATTGACCCAGTAGGTCAACTTTTGACCAATAAGTCAATTTTGGTCAAAATAGTTAAATTTTGACCTAATCACCACCCCATTAACCCAATAGGTCATCTTTTAACCAAAAAGTCAACTTCTGTCAAAATTGTGACCAAAAAGTCAACTTCTGTCAAAATTGTGACCATATTAACCAAAAAGTCAACATCTATTGGATCAATGGGTTAAATTTTGACCAAAATTTCAATTTTGGCCAAAGTTATCAAATTTTGACCTGATGACTATTTATTGACGCAATAAGTCAATCTCTGACCAAAAAGTCAACTTTGGTCAAAATGGTCAATCCTTGACCCAATGACCAACCCATTGACCTAATAGGTCAACTTTTAACCAAAAAGTCAATTTTGGTCAAAATAGTCAGTTTTGACGTAATGACCAATTGTTGACCCAATAAGTCAATCTCTCACCAAAAAGTCAACTTTGGTCAAAATGGTCAATACTTGACCCAATGACCAACCATTGACCTAATAGGTCAACTTTTGAACAAAATGTCAACTTTGGTAAAAATGGTTAATCCCCCAATGACCAACCAATTAACCTAATAGGTCAACTTTTGACGAAAAAGTCAATTTTAGTCAAAATACATTTTGGTCAAAATAGTCAAATTTTAACCTACTGACCACCCCATTGCCCTCAAAGGTCAAATTTGGCTAAAATTGTCAGTTTCTGACCCAATGACCAACCCATTGACCAAATAGGTGAACTTTTGACCAAAAAGTCAACTTTGGTCAAAATGATCAATCCTTGACCTAATAACCAACCCATTGACCCAATAGGTCAACTTTTGACCAAAAAGTCAACTTTGGTTAAAATGGTCAATCATTGACCTAATGACCAACTTATTGACCCTATAGGTCAACTTTTGACCAAATAGTCAATTTTGACTTAATGGCCAAATATTGACCCAATAAGTTAATCTCTCACCAAAAAGTCAACTTTAGTCAAATGAATCTCGACCAATGACTAACCCCTTGACCAATAGGTCAACTTTTGACCAAAAAGTCAATTTTGGTCAAAATAGTCAATTTTTGACATAATGAACACCCCATTGATCCAATAAGTCAATCTCTGACCAAAAAGTCAACATTTGTCGAAATGGTCAATCCTTAACCCAATTACCAATCCATTGACCCAATACGTCAACATTTGACCAAAAACACAACTTTGGTCAAAATGGTAAATCCATGACACAATGACCAACCCGTTGATCTAGTAGGTCATGTTTTGACTAAAAAGTCAATTTTGGTCAAAATTGTCAATTTTTTGACCTAATGACCACCCCACTGACCTAATAGGTTAATTTTTAATCAAAATGTCAACTTTGGTTATATGGTTAATTTTTGACCCAATGACCAACCCATTGACCCAATAGGTCACCTTTTGACAAAAAAATTAATTTTGGTCAAAATAGTCAATTTTGACCTAATGACCAATTTTTGACCCAAAGTTAATCTCTCACCAAAAAGTCCACTTTGGTAAAAATGGTCAATCCATTACCGAATGACCAACCCATTAACTCAATAGGTCAACTTTTGACCAAAAAGTCAAATTTTGTCAAAATGGTCAATCCTTGACTCAATGACCAACCCATTAACCCAATAGGTTAATTTTTGACCTCATGACCACCCCATTGCCCTAATAGGTCAATTTTTAACTAAAAACTCAACTTTGGTCAAAATGGTCAATTTCTGACACAATGACCAACACATTGACCCAATAGGGCAACTTTTGAGCGAAAAGCCAACTTCTGTCAAAATGGTCAATTCTTGACCCAATGACCAACTAGTTGACCCAATAGGTCAACTATTGAACAAAAAGACCATTTTGGACAAAATAGTTAATTTTTGACCTAATGACCAATTATTGCCCAATAAGTCAATCTCTGACCAAAAAGTCAACTTTTGTCAAAATGGTCAATCCCTGACCCAATGACAAACCCATTCAGCCAATAGGTCAACTTTTGACCAAAAAGTCAACTTTGGTCAAAATGGTCAATCCTTGACCCAATGACTAACCAACCCATTGACCCAATAGGTCAACTTTTGACCAAAAAGTCAATATAGGTCAAAATAGATAATTTTTGACCTAATGACCACCCCATTGCCTGAATATGTCAACTTTTGACCAAAAAGTTAACTTTGGTCGTAATGGTCAATTTCTGACCTAATGACCACCCAGCACCTCATTGACCCAATGGGTCAACTGTTGACAAAAAAGTCAATTTTGGACCTAATAGTCATTATTTGACCTAATGACCAATTATTGACCAAATAAGTCAATCTTTGACCAAAAAGTCAACTTTGGTCAAAATGGTCAATCCTTAACCCAATGACCAACTCAATGACCCAATAAGTCAACTTTTGACCAAAAAGTCAACTTTGGTCAAAATGGTCAATCCTTTACCCAATGACCAATCCATTGGCCCAATAGGTCAACTTTTGACCAAAAAGTCATTATTGGTCAAAATAGTCAATTTTTGACCAAATGACTACCCCATTGACCCGATATGTCAATCTCTAACCAAAAAGTCAACTTTGGTCAAAATGGTAAATCCTTGACCCAATAGGTTAAATTTTGACAAAAAAGTCAACTTTGGTCAAAATAGACAATTTATGACCTAATGACGAATTATTAACCATGTAAGCCAATTTCAGACCAAAAAGCCAACTTTGGTCAAATGGTCAATCCTTGACTCAATGACCAACCCATTGATCCAATAGGTCAACTTTTGACCAAAAAGTCAACTTTGGTCAAAATGGTAAATCCATGACCCAATGACCAGCCCATTTAACTAATAGATCAACCCTTGACCAAAAACTCAATTTTAATCAAAATAGTCAATTTTTGAATTAATGACCAATTGCTGACCCAATAAGTTAATCTCTGACCAAAAAGTCAACTTTGGTCAAAATCGTCAATCCTTGACCCAATGACCTACCCATAGACCAAATAAGTCAACTTTTGACCAAAAGGTTAACTTTGGTCGAAATGGTCAATCTTTAACCCAATGACCAACCCATTGACCAAAATAGGTTAACTTTTGACCCAAAAAGTCAATTTTGGTCAAAATACTCAATTTTTGACCTACTGACCATCCAATTGACCCAACAAGTCAACTTTTACCAAAAAATCAACTTTGGTCAAAATGTTCATATTCTGACCCAATAACCACCCGATTTACATAACGGGTCAACATTTCACCAAAAATTCAACTTTGTTAAAAATGGTCAATTTTTGACCCAACATATTAATCTCTAAATAAAAATACAACTTTGGTGAAAATGGTCAATCCTTAACCCAATAGGTCAACTTATTACCAAAAAGTCAAAATGGTCAATCCTTGACCCAATGACCAACCCATTAACCCAATAGGTCAACTTTTGACCATAAAGTTAATTTTGGTCAAAATAGTCAATTTTTGATCTAATGAACACCCCATTGACCCAATAGGTTAACTTTTGACCAAAAAGTCAACTTTGGTCAATATTGTCAATTTTTGACCCAACGACCAACCCATTGACCCAATAAGTCAACTTATGACCAAAAAGTCAACTTTGGTCAAAATGATCAATCCTTGACCCAATGACCAATCCATTAACCCAATTGGTCAATATTTGACGAACGAGTCAATTTTGGTCGAAATAGACAATTTTTTACCAAATGACCAATTATTGACCCAATAAGTCAATCTCTTACCAAAAAGTCAACTTAGGTCAAAATGGTCAATCCTTGATCTAAAAACTAACCCATTTACCCAATAGATCAACTTTTGATCTAAAAGTCAACTTTGGTCAAAATTGTCAATCCTTGTCCCAACGACGAATCCACTAACCTAGTAGGTTAGTTTTTGACCAAAAAATCAATTTTTGTCATTATTGTCAAGTTTTGACCTAATGACCACCGAATTGACCCAATAGGTCAACTTTTGACAAAAAAGTCAACTTTGGTCAAAATAGTCAATTTCTGACTCGAGGACCACCCTATTGACCCAATAGATCAACTTTTGATCAAAAATTCAATTTTGGTCAAAATAGTCAATTTTTGACATAATGACCAATTATTGACCCAATAAGCTAATCTCTAACTAAAAAGTCAACTTTGGTTAGAATTGTCAATCCATGACTCAATGACCAACTGATTGACACAATAGGTCATCTTTTGACCAAAAAGTCAACTTTAGATAAAATGGTCGATCCTTGACCGAATGGATAAATAGGTCAACTTTTGACCAAAAAGTATATTTTGGTCAAAATAGTCAATTTTTGACCTAATGACCACCCATTGAACCAACAGGACAACTTTGGACCAAAAGGTCAACTTTGGTCAAAATGACCAATCTCTGACCTAATGACCAAACCATTGAACCAATAGGTCAACTTTTGACCTGAAAGTCAATTTTGGTCAAAATAGTTAATTATTGATTCAATAAGTCATTCTCTTACAAGAAAGTCAACTTTGGTCAAATTGGTTAATCTTTGACCCAATGACAAACACATTAACCCAATTGATCAACTTTTGAACAAAAAGTCAACTTTGGTTAAAATGGTCATCCTTGATCCAATGACCAACCCATTGACCCAGTAGGTCAACTTTTGACCAAAAAGTCATTTTTGGTCAAAATAGTAAATTTTTGACCTAATGACCACCCCATTAGCCCAATAGGATAACTTTTGACCAAAAAGACAAGCTTGGTCAAATTTGTCAATTTCTGACCTAATGACCACCCCATTGACCCAATAGGTTAACTTTGGTTAAAATGGTCAATTTCTGACCCAATGACCAACCATTGACCTAATAGTCTAACTTTTGAC
The DNA here is from genome assembly GCA_022702705.1 of Papilionanthe hookeriana x Papilionanthe teres. Taxonomy (NCBI): domain Eukaryota; kingdom Viridiplantae; phylum Streptophyta; class Magnoliopsida; order Asparagales; family Orchidaceae; genus Papilionanthe; species Papilionanthe hookeriana x Papilionanthe teres. The sequence continues at coordinate 112,517,234 of CM040425.1, read as the reverse complement.
CAAAAAGTCAACTTTGGTCAAAATGATCAATCGTTGACCCAATAGGTCAACTTTTGACCAAAAAGTCAATTTTTGACATAAAAGTCTATTTTTGACCTAATGACCAATTATTGACCCAATAAGTACATCACTTACCAAAAAGCGAACTGATCAAAATGGTCAATCTTTGACTCAATGACAAAGCCAATGACCTAATAGGTGAACTTTTGACAAAAAGTCAACTTTAGTTAAAATATTAATTTCTGACCCAATTACCAACCCATTGACCCGATATGTTAAATTTTCATTAAAAAATCATCTTTGGTTAAAATTATCAATCCTTGACCCAATGACCGACCTATTAACCTAATAGGTCAACTTTTGACCAAAAAGTCAGCTTTGGTCAAAATAGTTAATTTTTACTGAATGACCAATTATTGACCAAAATAGTCAAAATAGTTAATTTTTGATCAAATGACCGCCCCTTTGACTTACTAGGTCAACTTTTAACCAAAAATTCAATTTTGTTTAAAATAGTCAATTTTTGACTGAATGACTAATTATTGACAAAATATCTCAAACTAACTAAAATGTCAACTTTGGTCAAAATGGTCAATCCATGACCCAATGACCGATCGATTGACCCAATAGGTCAACTTTGGACCAAAAGGTTAACTTTAATCAAAATGGTCAATCCTTGACCTAATGACCAACCCATTGAAAAAATAGGTTAACTTTTGACGAAAAAGTCAATTTTGGCCAAAATTGTCAATTTTTTACCTAATGACCACCCATTGACCTAATAGGTCAATATTTGAACAAGAAGTGAATTTTGGTCAAAATAATCAATTTTTGACCTAAAGACCAATTATTGAGCTAATAAGTCAATCTTTGACCAAAAAGTCAACTTTGGTCATAATGGTCAATCCTTAACCCAATGACCAACCATTGAGGCAGTAGGTCAACTTTTGACATAAAAGCCAACTTTGGTCAAATTGGTCAATCCCCCAATGACCAACCAATTAACCCAATAGGTCAACTTTTGACCAAAAAGTCAATTTTGGTTAAAATAGTCAATTTTTGACCAAATGATCACCCCATTGCCCCAAAAGGTCAACTTTGGTTAAAATGGTCAGTTTCTGACCCAATCACCAACACATTGGCCCCACAGTCAACTTTTGACCAAAAAGTTAACTTTGGTCAAAATGATCAATCCTTGACCCAATGACCAACCTATTGACCCAGTTGGTTAACTTTTAACCAAAAAGTCAACTTTGGTCAAAAAGCTCAATCCATGACCCGATGGCCAACCCATTTACCGAATATGTCAACGTTTGACCAAAAAGTCAATTTTGGTCAAAATAGTTAATATTTGACCTAATGACCACCCCATTCACCCAATTGGTCATCTTTTAACCAAAAAGTCATCTTTTGTCGAAATGGTTAATTTTTGACCTAATGACTAATTATTGACCCATTAAGTCAATCTGTGACCAAAAAGTCAACTTTAGTCAAAATGGTCATTCCTTGACCCAATGACCAACCCATTCAGCCAATAGGTCAACTTTTGACCAAAAAGGAAATCTTTATCAAAATAGTCAATTTTGACCTAATGACCAATTATTGACCCAATAAGTTAATCTCCGACCAAAAAGTCAACTATGGTCAGAATGGTAATCCTTGACCGAAAGACCAAACCATTGATCCAATAGGTCAACTTTTGAACAAAAAGTCATTTTTGGTCAAGATAGTCAATTTTTGACCTAATGACCATTTATTGACCTGATATGTCAACTCTAACCAAAAAGTCAACTTTAGTCAAAATGGTCAATCCTTGACCCAATGACCAACTTATGACCCAAGAAATCAACTTTTGTCAAAATGGTCAATTTCTGACCCAATGACTACCCCATTGACCCAATGAGTCAACTTCTGGAAAAAAAATCTATTTTGGTCAAAATAATTAATTTTTGACCTAATGAGCAATTATTGACCCAATCAGTTAATCTATGACCAAAAAGTCAGCTTTGTCAAAATGGTCAATCTTTGACCCAATGACCAACCCATTGACCCAATAGCTAAACTTTTAACTAAAAATGTAGTTTTGGTCAAAATAGTCAATTTTTGACCGAATGACCAATTATTGACCCAAAAAGTCAATTTCTGACCAAAAAGTCAACTTTGGCCAAAATGGTCATTCCTTGACCTAATGACCACCAACTGACCCAATAAGTCAACTTCTGACCAAAAAGTCAACTTTGGTCTATGGGTTATCCTTGACCCAATGACCAACTCGTTGACCAATTAAGTCAACTTTTGACTAAAAAGTCAATTTTGGTCAAAAAAGTCAATTTTTTACCTAATGACCACCCCATTGACCCAATAGGTCAACTCTATTTAAAATGGTCAATTTATGACCGAATGACCAACCCATTCATCCTTTAGGTCAACTTTTGACCAAAAAGTCAACTTTGGTCAAAATGATCAATCTTAAACCAATGAACAACCCATTGACCCAATAAGCCAATCTCTGACCAAAACGTCAACTTTGGTTAAAATGGTCAATCCTTGACCCAATGACCCAATAGGACAACTTTTGAGCAAAAAGTTATCTTTGTTCAAAATGGTCAGTCTTTGACCCAATGACCAACCCATTGACCTAATTGGTCAACTTTTGACCAAAATGTCAATTTTGGTCGAAATAGTCAATTTTTGACCTAATGACCAATTATTCACCTAATAAGGCAATCTCTCATCAAAAAGTCGACTTTGGTCGAAATGGTCAATTCTTGACCCAATGAACAACTCATTGACCCAATAGGTCAACATTTAACCAAAAAGATAACTTTGGTCAAAATAGTTAATTTTTGACCCAATGGCTACCCCGTTGACCTAATGGGTCAATTTTTGACCAAAATTTCAATTATGGTCAAAATAGTGAATTTTTGACCTAATGACAAATTATTGACCCAGTAAGGCAATCTTTGACTAAAAGTAAATTTTCGTCAATATGGCAATTTCTGACCCAACGACTAACCCATTGACCCATAGGCCACTTTTGACAAAAAAATTAACTTTGGTTAGAATGATAAATCCTTGATTCAATGACCAACCCATTGACCCAATAGTTCAAGTGCTGACTAAAAAGTCAATTTGGTCAAAATAGTCAATTTTTGACCTAATGAACAATTATTGACCCTATAAGTCAAACACTGACCAGAAAGTCAGCTTTGGTCAAAATGGTCAATTCATGACCCAATGACAAACCCATTGACCTAACATGACAACTTTTGACTAAAAAGTCAACATTGGTCAAAATGATGAAACGTTGACCCAATGACCAACCCACTGACCTAATAGGTCAAAAACCCAAGAGGCCAACTTTTGACAAAAGAGTCAATTTTGGTCAAAATAGTCAATTTTTGACCTAATGACCACCACTTGACCAAATAGGTCAACTTTTGACCAAAAAGTCAACTTTGGTCTAAATGGTTAATTTCTGACCCAATGACGAACCCATTGACAAAATAGGTCAACTTTGGACAAAATGGTCAATTCTTTACCCAATGACCAACTCTTTGACACAATAGGTCAAATATTGAACATAAAGTCAATTTTGGTCAAAATAGTTAACTTTTGACCTAATGACCAATTATTGACCCAATAAATAAATCTCTGACCAAAACATCAACTTTGGTCAAAATGGTCAATTCTTAACCCAATGACCAACTCATTGACCCAATAGATCAACTCTTGACCAAAAAATAAACTTTGGTCAAAATGGTAAATCATTGACCCAATGACCAATCCATTGACCCAATAGGTCAACTTTTGACAAAAAAGTAAATTTTCGTCGATATAGTCAAATTTTAACCTAATGACCACCTCATTGACTCAGTAGGTTAACTATTGTCCAAAAAGTCAACTTTAGTCAAAATGAACATATTTTGACCTAATGACCAACCCATTGACCCAACAGGTCAGCTTTTGACGAAAAAGTTAACTTTAGTAAAAAAGTTCATCCGTTGACACAATGACTAACCAATAGACCTAATAGATCAACTTTTGACCAAAAAGCCAATTTTGGTCAAAACAGTCAATTTTTGGCCTAATGACCAATTATTTACCCAATAAGTCAATCTCAGACGAAAAAGTCAACTTTAGTCAAAATGGTCAATCCTTGAACCAATGACCGACCCATTGACCCAATAGGTCAACTTTAGAGCAAAAAGACAAATTTGGTCAAAATAGTCAATTTTTGACCTTATGACCGATAATTGACCCAATAAGTCAATCTCTGACCAAAAAGTCAACTTTGGTCAAAATGGTCAATCCTTGACCCAATGCATAACTCATTGACCTAATGCTTAACCCATTGACCCAATAGGTTAACTTTTGTTCATAAAGTCAACTCTGGTCGAAATGGTCAATCCTTGACCCAATCACCAACACATTCACTCAGTAGGTCAAGTTTTGACCAAAAAGTCTATTTTGGTCAAATAGTCAATTTTTCACCTAATGACCACCCCATTGACCCAATATGTCAACTTTGGTTAAAATGGTTGATTTCTGACCCAACAACAAACACATTGACCCAATAAGTCAACATTAGACCAAAAAGTCAACTTTGGTCAAAATGTTCAATTCTTGACCAAATGACTAACTCATTGACCCCATAGGTCAAATTTTTAACAAAAAGACTATTTTTGTCAAAATAGTCATTTTTTGACCTAATGACCAATTATTGACCCAATAAGTCAATCTCTAACAAAAAAGTCAACTTTGGTCATAATGGTCAATCCTTGACCCAATGACCAACCCATTAACCCAATAAATCAGTATTTGACCAAGAAGTCAATGTTGGTCAAAATAGTCAATTTTTGACCTAATGACCAATTACTGACCCAATAAGTTAATCTCTTGTGAAAAAGATAACATTGGTCAAAATGGTCAATCCTTGACCCAAAGACCAACCCATACACCCAAATGGTCAACTTTTGACCAAAAAGTCAGTTTTGGTCAAAATGGTCATTGCTTGAACTAATGATCAACCCATTGACCTAAAAGGTCAACTTTTGACCAAAAAGTCAATTTTGGTCAAAATAATCAATTTTTGACCAATAACCACCCCATTGACCAAATAGGTCAACTTTTGACAAATATGTCAACTTTAGTTAAAATGGTCAATTTCTGAGCCAATGATCAACCCATTGACCCAATAGGTTAACTTTTGACCAAAAATTAAACTTTTGTCAAAATGATCAATCCTTGACTCAATGACCAACCCATTGACCCAATAGGTCAACTTTTAACCAAAAAGCCATTTTGGTCAAAATAGTCAATTTTGACCTAACGTCCAATTATAGACCCAATAAGTCAATCTCTCATCAAAATGTCAACTTTGGTAAAAATTTTCATTCCTTGACCCAATTACCAACCCATTGACTCAATAGATTAACTTTTGTTAAAAAAGTCAAATTTGGTCAAAATGGTCAATCCTTGACCCAATGACCAACTCATTAACCCAATTAGTTAACCTTTGACCAAAAAGTCAATTTTGGTCAAAATAGTTAATTTTTGACCTCATGACCATCTCATTGCCTTAATAGGTCAACTTTTGACTAAAAAATCAACTTTGGTCAAATCATCAATTTCTGACCTAATGACCAACACATTGACCCAATAGTTCAACTTTTGAGCGAAAAGCAAACTTTGGTTAAAATGGTCAATTCTTGACCCAATGACCAACTCATTGACCCAATAGGTCAACTTTTGAACAAAAAGTTAATTTTGGACAAAATAGTCAATTTTTGATCTAAGGACCAATTATTGACCCAATAAGTCAATCGTTGACCAAAAAGTCAACTTTAGTCAAATGGTCAATCCTTGACCCTATGACCATCCCATTGACCCAATAGGTAAACTTTTGAACAAAAAGTCAACTTTGGTCAAAATGGTCAATCCTTGAACCAATGACCCCATTGACCCAATAGGTCAACTTTTGACAAAAAAATTAATTTTGGTCAAAATAGTAAATTTTTGACTTAATGACCACCCCATTGACCCAATAAGTCAATCTCTGACTAAAAAGTCAACTTTGGTCAAAATGGTCAATTCTTGACCCAATGAACAATCCATTGACCCAATAAGTCAACTTTTGACCAAAAAGTGAACTTTGGTCAAAAAGGTCAATCCTTGACCCAATGACCAGCTCATTGACCCAATAGGTCAACTTTTGACCAAAAAGTCAATTTTGGTCAAAATAGTCAATTTTTGTCCAAATGACCAGCCCATTGACCTAATAGGTCATCTTTTGACCAAAAAGTCAACTTTGGTCAAAATAGTCAATTTTTGACCTAATGACCACCCCATTGACCTAATAGGTCAACTTTTGACCAAAAAGTCAACTTGAGTTGAAATGGTCAATTTCTGACATATTGACCAGCCCATTGACCTAGTAGGTCGTCGACCAAAAAGTCAATTTTGGTCAACATGATCAATCTTTGACACAATGACCAACCCATTGACCCCAATTGATCAACTTCTGACCAAAAAGCCAATTTTGGTCAAAATAGTTAATTTTTGACCTAATGACCAATTATTGACCCAATAAGTCAATCTTTGACCAAAAAGTTAACTTTGGTCAAGATTGTAAATCCTTGACCCGATGACCAACCTATTGACCCAATAGGTTAACTTTTGACCTAAAGTCAACTTTGTTCAAAATGGTCAATCCTTGATCCAATGACCAACCCATTGACCGAGTAGGTCAACTTTTGTCAATTTTGGTCAAAATACTTAATTTTTGACTTGATGACCACCCCATTAACCCAATAGGTCATCTTTTAACCAAAATGGTCAATTTCTGACCCAATGACCGCCCGATTGACCCAATGGGTCAACTTTTGACCAAAAATTCAATTTTTATTAAAATTATTAATTTTTGACCTATTGACTAATTACTGGCCCAATAAGTCAATCTCAGACCTAAAAGTAAACTTTGGTCAAAATGGTCAATCCTTGACCCAATGACCAACCCATTGACACAATTGACCAAAAAGTCAATTTTGGTCAAAATAGTCAATTTTGACCTAATGTCCAATTATTGACCCAATAAGTCAATCTCTCACCAAAAAGTCAACTTTAGTCAAAAAGATCAATCCTTGACCCATGACTAACCATTGACCCAATGTATCAACCTTTGAAAAAAAGTCTACTTTGGTTAAAATGGTCAATCGCCAATGACCAACTAGTTAACCCAATAGGTCAACTTTTGATCAAAAAGTCAATTTTGGTCAAAATAGTTAATTTTTGACCTAATGACCACCCCATTGCCTTAATAGGTCAACTTTAGTTAAAATGGTTAATTTCTGACCCACTGACCAACCAACTGACCCAATAGGTCAACTTTTGACCAAAAAGTCAACTTTGGTCAAAATGATTAATCTTTGACCCAATGACCAACACATTGACCCACTATATCAACTTTTGAGCGAAAAGCCAAATTTGGTCAAAATGGTTGATTGTTGACCCAATGACCAACTCATTGACCCATTAGGTCAACTTTGAACAAAAAGTCTGTTTTGGACAAAATAGTCAATTTTTAACCTAATGACTAATTATTGACCCAATATGTCAATCTCTGACTAAAAAGCCAACTTTTGTTAAAATGGCCAATCCTGCGACCCAATGTCCAACCCATTGACCCAATATGTCAACTTTTGACCAAAAAATAACTTTGGTCAAAAGGGTCAATCCTTGATCCATTGACCAACCCACTGACCCAATAGGTCAACTCTTGACCAAAAAGTCATTTTTGGTCAAAATAACCAATCTTTGACCTAATGTCCAGTTATTGATCCAATATGTTAATCTCTCACCAAAAAGTCAACTTTGGTTAAAATGGTCAATCCTTGACTCAATGACCAACCCATCGACCCAATATGCCAACTTTTAACCAAAAAGTCAACTTTTGTCAAAATGGCAATCCTTAAACCAATGACCAACCCATTAACCCAATAGGTCAACCTTTGACCAAAAAGTCAATTTTGGTCAAAATAGTCAATTTTGGACATAATGACCAACATGTTGACCCAATTAGTTAATCTCTGACCAAAAAGTCAACTTTGGTGAAAATTGTCAATCCTTGACCCAATGACCAATCCATTGACCCAATAGGTCAACTTTTGTCCAAAAAGTCAACTTTGGTCAAAATGGTCAATCCCCCAATAACCAACCAATTAACCCTATAGGTCGACATTTAACCAAAAAGTCAATTTTGGTCAAAATAGTCAATTTTTGACCTAATGACCACCCAATTGCCCTAATAGATCAACTTTAGCTAAAATTGTCAATTTCTGACCCAATGACCAACCCATTGACCCAATAGGTCAACTTCTGACAAAAAAGTCAACTTTGGTCAAAATGATCAATCCTTGACCTAATGACCAACCCATTGACCCAATAGGTTACTTTTCACCAAAAAGTCAACTTTGGTCAAAATGGTTAATCCTTGACCAAATGACCAATCCATTGACCCAATAGGTCAACTTTTGACCAAAAAGTCAACTTTGGTTAAAATGGTCAATCCTTGACACAATGACCAACCCATTAACCTAAAATGTCAAAATGTCAAAATGTCAAATTTGGTCAAAATAGACAATTTTTGACCTAATGACCACCCAATTGACCCAATATGTCAACTTTCGTCCAAAAAGTAAACTTTGGTTAAAATGGTCAATTTCTGACATAATGACCAACCCATTTACCCAAAAGGTCAACTTTTGACCAAAAAGGTAACTTTGGTCAAAATGATCAATCCTTGTCCCAAATGACCAACCCATTGACCCAATAGATCAACTTTTGACCAAAAAGTCAATTTTGGTCAAAATAGAGAATTTTTTGACTTAATGACCCGATAAGTCAATTTCTGACCAAAACGTCAACTTTGGTCAAAATGGTAAATCCCCAATGACCAACCTACTGACCCAATTGGTCAAATATTGACCAAAAAGTCAACTTTGTTCAAAATGGTCAATCCTTGACCCAATGACCAACCCATTGATCGATTAGGTCAACTTTTGACTAATAAGTCATATTTTGGTCAAAATAGTTAATTTTTGACATAATGACCACCTCATTAACCCAATAGGTCATCTTTTAAACAAAAGTCAAGTTTTGGCAAAAAAGTCAATTTCTGACCCATTGACCACCTCATTGACCCAATAGGCCAACTTTTGATAAAAAATTCAATTTTGGTCAAATTTATCAAATTTTTACTTGATGACTAATTATTAACCCAAGAAGTCAATCTCTGTCCAAAAAGTCTACTTTGGTCAAAATGACCAACACATAGACCCAATGAACAACCCATTGACCCAATAGGTTAACTTTTGACCAAAAAGTCAATTGTGGTCAAAATAGTCAATTTTGACGTAATGGCCAATTATTGACCCAATAAGTCAATTTCTCACAAAAAAGTCAACTTTGGTCAAAATGGTCAATCCTTGACCCAATGACCAACAAATGACCCAATAGGTCAACTTTTAAAACAAAAAGTCAACTTTGGTCAAAATGGTCTATCCCCCAATGACCAACCAATTAACCCAATAGGTCAACTTTTGACCAAAAAGTCAATTTTGGTCAAAATAGTAAATTTTTGACCTAATGACCACCCCATTGCGTTAATAGGTCAAATTTGGCTAAAATTGTCAGTTTCCGAACGAATGACCAACCCATTGACCCAATAAGTCAACTTTTGTTGAAATGATCAATCGTTAACCCAACGACCAACTCATTGACACTATAGGTCAACTTTTGACAAAAAGGTCAACTTTGGTCAAAATGGTCAATCCTTGACCCAATGACGACCTATTGATCTAATAGGTCAACTTTTGACGAAAAAGTCAATTTTTGTCAAAATAGTCAATTTTGACCAAATGACCAGTTACTGACCCAATAAGTCAGTCTCTCACCAAAAAGTCAACTTTGGTCAAAATAGTCAATCCTTGAACCAGTGACCAAACCCTTGTCTAATAGGTCAACTTTTGGCCAAAAAGTCAATTTTGGTCAAAATAATCAATTTTTGACATAATGACCACCCCATTGACCCAAAAAGTCAATCTCTGACCAAAAAGTCAACTTTGGTCAAAATGGTCAATCCTTGACCCAATTACCAATCCATTGACCCAATAGGTCAACTTTTAACCAAAATTCAACTTTGGTCAAAATGGTAAATCCTTGACACAATGACCAACCCATTGACCTAATAGGTCAACTTTTTACCAAAAAGTCAATTTTGGTTAAAATTGCTAATTTTGGACCTAATGACCACGCCATTGACCCAATAGGTCAACTTTTGACCAAAATGTCAACTTTTGTTAAAATGGTCAATTTCTGACCCAATGACCAACCATTGACCTAATAGGTTAACTTTTGACCAAAAAGTCAACTTTTATCAAAATAGTCAATCCTTGACCCAATGACCAACCCATTTACCCAATAGGTCAACTTTTGATCAAAAAGTCAAATTTGGTCAAAATAGTCAATTTTGACTTAATGACCAATTATTGACCTAATAAGTCAATCTCTCACCAAAAAGACCACTTTGGTAAAAATGGTCAAACCACAACCCAATGACCAACACATTGACATAACATGTCAACTTTTGACCAAAAAGTCAAATTTCTTCAAAATGGTCAATCCTTGACTCAATGACCAACCTATTATCCCAATTGGTTAATTTTTGACCTCATGACCACCCCATTGCCTCAATAGGTCAACTTTTAACTAAAAAGTCAACTTTAGTCAAAATGGTCAATTTCTGACACAATGACCAACACATTGAACCAATAAGGCAACTATTGAGCGAAATGCCAACTTTTGTCAAAATGGTTAATTCTTGACACAATAACCAACTCATTGACCCAATTGGACAACTTTTGAACAAAAAGTCAATTTTGGACAAAATAGTCAATTTTTGACAAAATAATTAATTTTTGACAAAATGAGCAATTATTGACCCAATAAGTAAATCTCTCACCAAAAAGTCAACTTTGGTTAAAATGGTCAATCCCTGACCCAATGACCAATCCATTCGATCAATAAAGTCAACTTTCGACCAAAAAGACAACTGCGCTCGAAATGGTCTAATCTCGACACAATGACCCCATTGACCCAATAGGTCAACATTTGACCAATAAGTCAATTTTTGTCAAAATAGTCAATTTTTGACATAATGACCACCCATTGACCCAATAAGTCAATCTCTGATTAAAAAGTCAACTTTGGTCAAAATGGTCAATTCTTGACCCAATGAACAATCCATTGACCCAATAAGTCAACTTTTGACCAAAAAGTGAACTTTGGTAAAAAATGTCAATCCTTGACCCAATGACCAGCTCATTGACCTAATAGGTCATCTTTTGACCAAAAAGTCATCTTTGGTCAAAATTGTCAATTTTTGACTTAATGACCACCTCATTGACCTAATAGGTCAACTTTTGACCAAAAAGTCAACTTGAGTTGAAATGGTCAATTTCTGACATATTGACCAGCCCATTGACCCAGTAGGTCGTCGACCAAAAAGTCAATTTTGGTCAACATGATCAATCTTTGACACAGTGACCAACCCATTGACCCCATTTGATCAACTTCTGACCAAAAAGCCAATTTTGGTCAAAATAGTTAATTTTTAACCTAATGACCAATTATTGACCCAATAAGTCAATCTCTGACCAAAAAGTTAACTTTGGTCAAGATTGTAAATCCTTAACCCAATGACCAACCTATTGACCTAATAGGTTAACTTTTGATCTAAAAGTCAACTTTGTTCAAAATGGTCAATCCTTGATCCAACGACTAACACTTTGACCGAGTAGGTCAACTTTTGTCAATTTTTGTCAAAATACTTAATTTTTGACTTGAAGACCACCCCATTAACCCAATAGGTCATCTTTTAACCAAAATGGTCAATTTCTGACCCAATGACCACCCTATTAACCTAATGGGTCAACTTTTGACCAAAAATTCAATTTTTGTTAAAATTATTAATTTTTTACCTATTAACTAATTATTGACCCAATAACTCAATCTCTGACCAAAAAGTAAACTTTGGTCAAAATGGTCAATCCTTGACCCATTGACCAACCCATTGACACAATTGACCAAAAAGTCAACTTTGGTTAAAATAGTCGATTTTGACCCAATGACCAATTATTGACTCAATAAGTCAATCTCTCACCAAAAAGTAAACTTTGGTCAAAATGGTCAATCCTTGACCCATGACTAACCATTGACCTAATATGTCAACCTTTGAAAAAAAGTTTACTTTGGTTAAAATGGTCAATCCCCAATAACAAACTAATTAACCCAATAGGTCAACTTTTGACCAAAAAGTCAATTTTGGTCAAAATAGTTAATTTTTGACCTAATGACCACCCCATTGCCTCAGTAGGTCAACTTTAGTTAAATTGGTTAGTTTCTGACCTAATGACCAACCAACTGACCCAATAGGTCAACTTTTGACCAAAAAGTCAACTTTGGTCAAAATGATTAATCTTTGACCCAATGACCAACACATTGACCCAGTATATCAACTTTTGAGCGAAAAGCCAAATTTGGTCAAAATGGTCATTTGTCAATCTAATGACTCAATTCATCAATCTATTAGTCAACTTTGAACAAAAATTCTAGTTTTGGACAAAATAGTCAATTTTTGACCTAATGACTAATTATTGACCAAAAATGTCAATCTCTGACTAAAAAGTCAACTTTTGTCAAAATGGCCAATCCCTGACCCAATGTCCAACCCATTGACCCAATAGGTCAACTTTTGACCAAAAAACAACTTTGGTCAAAAGGGTCAATCCTTGATCCATTGACCAACCCATTGACCCAATAGGTCAACTCTTGACCAAAAAGTCATTTTTGGTCAAAATAGCTAATCTTTGACCTAATGTCCAGTTATTGATCCAATATGTCAATCTCTCACCAAAAAGTCAACTTTGGTCAAAATGGTTAATCCTTAACCCAATGACCAACCCATTGACCCAATATGCCAACTTTTAACCAAAAAGTCAACTTTTGTTAAAATGGTCAATCCTTAAACCAATGACCAACCCATTAACCCAATAGGTCAACTTTTGACCAAAATATCAGTTTTGGTTAAAATATTCAATTTTGGACATAATGACCACCATATTGACCCAATTAGTCAATCTCGGACCAAAAAGTCAACTTTGGTGAAAATGGTCAATCCTTGACCCAATGACCAATCCATTGACCCAATAGGTCAACTTTTGTCCAAAAAGTCAACTTTGGTCAAAATGGTGAATGCCCCAATGACCAACCAATTAACCCTAGGTCAACTTTTGACCAAAAAGTCAATTTTGGTCAAAATAGTCAATTTTTGACCTAATGACCACCCCATTGCCCTAATAGGTCAACTTTGACTAAAATTGTCAGTTTCTGATCCAATGACCAACCCATTGACCCAATAGGTCAACTTCTGACCAAAAAGTCAACTTTGGTCAAAATGGTCAATCCTTGACCTAATGACCAACCCATTGACCCAATAGGTTACTTTTGACCAAAAAGTCAACTTTAGTCAAAATGGTTAATCCTTGACCCAATGACCAATCCATTGACTCAATAGGTCAACTTTTGACCAAAAACTCAGCTTTGGTTAAAATGGTCAATCCTTGACATAATGACCAACCCATTAACCTAATAAGTCAACTTTTGACCGAAATGTTAATTTTTGTTAAAATAGTCAATTTTCGACCTAATTACCACCCCATTGACCAAATATTTCAACTTTCGTTCAAAAAATAAACTTTGGTTAAAATGGTCAATTTTTGACATAAAGACCAACCCATTGACCCAAAAGGTCAACTTTTAACTAAAAAGTTAACTTTGGTCAAAATAATCAATCCTTGCGCCAGTGACCAACCCATTGACCCAATAGATCAAGTTTTGACCAAAAAGTCAATTTTGGTCAAAATAGAGAATTTTTTGACTTAATGACCGAATAAGTCAATTTCTGACCAAAACGTCAACTTTGGTCAAAATGGTAAATCCTTGACCCAATGACCAACCTACTGACCGAATTGGTCAATTATTGACCAAAAATTCAACTTTGTTCAAAATGGTCAATCCTTGACCCAATGACCAACCCATTGATCGATTAGGTCAACTTTTGACTAATAAGTCAATTTTGGTCAAAATAGTTAATTTTTGACCAAATGACCACCCCATTAACCCAATAGGTCATCTTTTAACCAAAAGTCAAATTTTGGCAAAATAGTCAATTTCTGGCCCATTGACCACCCATTGACCCAATTGGTTAACTTTTGATTAAAAAATTCAATTTTGGTCAAATTTATCAAATTTTTACATGATGACTAATTATTAACCCAAGAAGTCAAACTCTGTCCAAAAAGTCTACTTTGGTCAAAATGACCAACCCATTAACCCAATGACCAACCCATTGACCTAATAGGTTAACTTTTGACCAAAAAGTCAATTGTGGTCAAAATAGTCAATTTTGACGTAATGGCCAATTATTGACCCAATAAGTCAATCTCTCACAAAAAAGTCAACTTTGGTCAAAATGGTCAATCCTTGACCCAATGACCAACAATTGACCCAATAGGTCAACTTTTGAACAAAAAGTCAACTTTGGTCAAAATGGTCAATCCCCCAATGACCAACCAATTAACCCAATAGGTCAACTTTTGACAAAAAAGTTAATTTTGGTCAAAATAGTCAATTTTTAACCTAATGACCACCCATTGCCCTAATAGGTCAAATTTAGCTAAAATTGTCAGTTTCCGAACCAATGACCAACCCGTTGACCCAATAAGTCAACTTTTGTCAAAATGATCAATCGTTAACCCAATGACCAACTCATTGACACAATAGGTCAACTTTTAATAAAAAAAGTCAACTTTGGTCAAAATGGTCAATCCTTGACCTAATGACTGACCTATTGATTCAATAAGTCATCTTTTGATGAAAAAGTCAATTTTGGTCAAAATACTCTATTTTGACCTAATGATCAGTTACTGACCCAAAAAGTCAATCTCTCACTAAAAAGTCAACTTTGGTCGAAATAGTCAATCCTTGAACCATTGACCAAACTCTTGTCAATAGGTCAACTTTTGGCCAAAAAGTTAATTTTGGTCAAATTAATCAATTTTTGACATAATGACCACCCCATTGACCCAATAAGTCAATCTCTGACCAGAAAGTAAACTTTGGTCAAAATGGTCAATCCTCGACCCAATTACCAATCCATTGACCCAATAGGTCAACTTTTAACCAAAATTCAACTTTGGTCAAAATTGTAAATCCTTGACACAATGACCAACCCATTGACCTAATAGGTTAACTTTTTACCAAAAAGTTAATTTTGGTTAAAATTGCCAATTTTTGACCTAATGACCATGCCATTGACCCAATAGGTCAACTTTTGACCAAAATGTCAACTTTTGTTAAAATGGTCAATTTCTGACCCAATGACCAACCCATTGACCTAATAGGTTAACTTTTGACCAAATAGTCAACTTTTGTCAAAATGGTTAATCCTTGACCCAATGACCAACCCATCGAATCTAATAGTCAACTTTCGATCAAAAAGTCAAATTTGGTTAAAATAATTAATTTTGACCTAATGACTAATTATTGACCCAATAAGTCAATCTCTCACCAAAAAGACCACTTCGGTAAAAATGGTCAAACCTCTACCCAATGACCAACCCATTGACATAACAGGTCAACTTTTGACCAAAAAGTCAAATTTGGTCAAAATGGTCAATCCTTGACTCAATGATCAACCTATTAACCCAATTGGTTAATTTCTGACCTCATGACCACCCCATTGCCCCATTAGGTCAACTTTTAACTAAAAAGTCAACTTTTGTCAAAATGGTTAATTTCTGACACAATGACCAACACAATGAACCGATAGGGCAACTATTGAGCGAAATGCCAACTTCCGTCAAAATGGAAAATTCTCGAACCTAACGACTAACTCATCGAATCTAATCGGTCAACTTTTGAACAAAAAGTCAATTTTGGACAAAATAGTTAATTTTTGACCAAATGAGCAATCGTTAACCCAATAAGTCAATCTCCGACCAAAAAGTCAACTTCGGTCAAAATGGTCAATCCTCGACCTAATGACCAATCCATTCAACTATCAGTCAACTTTCGACCAAAAAGTCAACTCGGTCAAAATCGCAATCCTTGACACAATGACCAACCCATTGACCCAATAGGTCAACTTTTGACCAAAAAGTCAATATTGGTAAAAATAGTCAATTTTTGACCTAATTACCACCCCTTTGACCGAAATGTTAACTTTTGACTAAAAAGTCAAATTTGGTCATAATGGTCAATTTCTGACCTAATGACTACCCCATTAACCAATGTGTCAAATTTTGACAAAAATTTAATTTTGGACCTAATAGTAAATTTTTGACCTAATGACCAATTATTGACCAAATAAGTCAATCTTTAACCAAAAAGTCAACTTTTGTCAAAATGGTCAATCCTTGTCCCAATGAATAACTCATTAACCCAATAGATCAACTTTTGACCTAAAAGTTAACTTTTGTCAAAATAGTCAATCATTTACCTAATGACCAACCCCCTGACCCAATAGGTCAACTTTTGTCCAAAAAGTCATTATTGGTTAAAATAGTCAATTGTTGACTTAATAACCACCCCATTGACCCGATATGTCAATCTGTGACCAAAAAGTCAACTTTGGTCATAATGGTCAATTTCTGACATAATGACCAACCCATTGAACCAAAATGTCAACTTTGTTCAAAATGGTCAATCCTTGACCCAAAGACCAACCCATTGAGCGACTAGGTCAACTTTTAACCAAAAAGTCAATTTTGGTAAAAATAGTTAATTTTTGACCTGATGACCACCCCATTAACCGAATTGGTCATCTTTTAACAAAAAAGTCAACCTTTCTCAAAATGGTCATTTTCTGACCCAATGACTACCCCATTGACCCAATAGGTCAACTTTCGAAAAAAAAGTCAACTTTGGTCAAAAGAGACAATTTTGACCTAATGACGAATTATTAACCCAGTAAGTTAATTTCTGACCAAAAAGTAAACTTTGGTCAAAATGGTCAATCCTTGACTCAATGAGCAACCCATTGACCCAATAGGTTGACTTTTGAACAAAAAGTCAACTTCTGGTCAAAATGTTAAATCCTTGACCCAATGACCAATCCATTGAACTAATAGGTCAAGATTTGACCAAAAAGTTATTTTTAATCAAAATAGTCAATTTTTTAATTAATGACCAATTATTGACCCAGTAAGTCAATCTCTGACCAAAAAGTCAACTTTGGTCAAAATCGACAATCCTTGACCCAATGACCGACCCATTGACCAAATAGGTCAAGTTTTGACTAAAAAGTTTACTTTGGTCGAAATGGTCAATCTTTGACCCAATGACCAACCCATTGACCAAAATAAGTCAAGTTTTGACCAAAAAAGTCAATTTTGGTCAAAATATTCAATTTTTAACCTAATGACCACCCGATTGACTAAATAGGTCAACTTTTACCAAAAAAATCAACTTTGGTCAAAATTGTCATATTCTGACCCAATAACTAGCCGATTTACCCAATGGGTCAACATTTCACCAAAATTCAACTTTGTTAAAAAAGTCAATTTTTAACCTAATGACCAATTATTTACCCAACATATCAATCTCTGAAAAAAAATACAACTTAGGTCAAAATGGTCCATCCTTAACCCAATGACTAACCCATTGAACAATAGGTCAACTTTTTACCAAAAAGTCAAAATCGTCAATCCTTGACCTAATGACTAACCCATTAACCCAATAGGCCAACTTTTGACCATAAAGTTAATTTTTGATCTACTGAACAACTCATCGACTCAATGAGTTAACTTCAACAAAAATCAACTTTGGTCAATATGGTCAATTTTGACCCAATGACGAACCCGTTGACCCAATAGGTCAACTTATGATATAAAAGTCAACTTTGGTCAAAATGATCAATCCTTTACCCAATGACCAATCCATTAACCCTATAGGTCTATATTTGACCAAGGAGTCAATTTTGGTCAAAATAGTCAATTTTGACCTAATGACCAATGATTGACCAAATAAGTCAATCTCTTACCAAAAAGTCAACTTTGGTCAAAATGGTCAATCCTTGACCCAAAGACTAACCCATTAACCCAATAGGTCAACTTTTGACCTAAAAGTCAACTTTGGTCAAAATTGTCAATCCTTGACCCAACGACGAACCAACTGACACAGTAGGTTAATTTTTGACCAACAAGTCAATTTTTGTCAATATAGTCAAGTTTTGACCTAATGACCACTCCATTGACCCAATAGGTCAAATGTTGACCAAAAAGTCAACTTTGGTCAAAATGGTCAATTTCTGACCCGAGGACCACCCCATTGACCAAATAGGTTAACTTTTGATCAAAAATTCAATTTTAGTCAAAATAGCTTAATTTTCGACATGAAGACCAATTATCGACCTAATAAGTTAATGTCTGACTAAAATGTCAACTTTGGTTAAAATGGTCAATCCTTAACTCAACGACCAATTGATTGACCCAATAGGTTAACTTTTGATCAAAAGGTCAACTTTAGATAAAACGGTCGATCTTTGACCGAATGGCTCAACAGGTCAACTTTTGACCAAAAGGTAAATTTTGGTGAAAATAGTCAATTTTTGACTCTAACGACCACCCATCGACCTAACAGACAACTCTCGACCAAAAGGACAACTTTGGTCAAAATGGTCAATTTTTGACCCAATGGCTAACCCATTAACCCAATAGTTCAATTTTTGACCTGAAACTCAATTTTGGTCAAAATAGTCAATTATTGACCCAACAAGTCATTCTCTTACAAAAAAGTCAAGTTTGGTCAAAATGGTCAATCTTTGACCCAATGACAAACCTTCAATCTAATCGGTTAACTTTTCGACCAAAAAGTCAACTTTAGTTAACATGGTCGATCTTCGATCCAATGACCAACGCATCGACTCGTGAAGGTCAACTTTTGACCAAAAAGTCATTTTTGGTCAAAATAGTCAATTTTTTACCTAACGACCACCCCATTGGCCCAAAAGGACAACTTTTAACCAAAATGTCAAGTTTGGTCAAATTTGTCAATTTCTGACCTAATGACCACCCCATTGATCCAATAGTTAACTTTGGTTAAAATGGTCAATTTCTGACCCAATGACCAACCATTGACCTAATAGGCCAACTTTTGACCAAAAAGTCAATTTAGGTCAAAATGATCAATCATTGACCCAATGACCAACCCAATGACCAAATAAGTCAACAGTTGAATAAAAAGTTAACTTTGGTCAAAATGGTGAATTCAATCTAATGACAACTTCGTTAATCTAATGGGTCAAATTTCGACCAAAATTTAACTTTCGTTGAAATAATCAATTTTAACCTAATGAGCGAATTATCGACCCAATTAGTAATCTCGATCGAGAAGTTAACGTTGGTCAAAATGGTCAATCCTCGACCCAACGACCAACCCATCGATCTAATACCAACTTTTAACCAAAAATACAGTTTTGGTCAAAATAGTAAATTTTTGACCTAATGACCAATTACTGACCTAATAAGTCAATATCTGACCAACAAGTCAACTTTGGTCAAAATTGTCAATCCTTGACCCAATGGCCACCAACTGACCCAATAGGTCAACTTTTGAGCAAAAACTCAACTTTAGTTAAAGGGCCCTTGACCAATTGACCAACCCATTGACCAATTAGGGCAACTTTTGACTAAAAAGTTAATTTGGGTCAAAATAGTAAATTTTTGACCTAATGACCACCCCATTAACCCAATAGTTCAACTTTAGTTAAAATGGTCAATATCTGACCCAATCACCAACCCATTGATCCAATATGTCAATCTTTGACCAAAAAGTCAACTTTGGTCAAAATGATAGATCATTAACCCATGACCAACCCATTAACCTAATAAGCCAATCTCTAACCAAAATGTTAACTTTAGTCAAAATGGTCAATCCTTGACCGAATGACCAACCCATTGACCCAACATGTCAACTTTTGGCCAAAAAATAAACTTTGTTCAAAATGGTTAATCATTGACCCAATGACCATTTCATTGACCCAATAGATCAACTTTTGACAAAAAAGCTAATTTTTAACTTTAGTCAAAATGGTTAATCATTGACCCAATAGTCAATTTTTAACCCATTGACAAAAAATTCAACTTTGGACATAAAGGTCATATTCTGACCCAATGATCAACCCATTGACCCAACAGGTCAGCTTTTGACGAAAAGTTAAATTTAGACAAAATGGTCAATCGTTGACATGACTGACCTATTGACCCAGTACATCAGCATTTTACCAAAAACTCAATTTTGGCTTAAACAGTCAATTTTTGACCTAACGACCAATTATTGATCCAATAAGTCAATCTGTGACAAAAAAGTGAACTTTGGTCAAAATGGTCAATTCTTGACCCAATGGCCTATCGATTAACCGACCAATTGACTCAATAGGTCAATTTTTTAGCAAAAAGTCAATTTTGGTCAAAATAGTCAATTTTTGACCTAATGCCCAATAATTCAATCTCTGGCAAAAAAGTCAACTTTAGTCAAAATGGTCAATCCATGACCCAATACTTAACCAATTAACCCAATAGGTCAACTTTTGACCATAAAGTCAACTTTTGTTAAAATGGTCAATCCTTGACCCAATCACCAACCCATTCACACTATAGGTCAACTTTTGACCAAAAAGTCAACTTTGGTCAAAATATTTAATTTTTGACCAAATTACCACCCCATTGACACAATATGTCAACTTTGGTTAAAATGGTTATTTTATGACCTAAGGACAAACCCATTGACCAAATTGGTCAAATTTAGACCAAAAAGTCAACTTTAGTCAAAATGGTCAATTCTTGACCCAATGACTAACTCATTGACCCCACAGGTCAAATTTTGTACAAAAAGTCTATTTTGGTCAAAATAATCAATTTTTGACCTAATGAAAAATTATTGACCCAATAAGTCTATCTATGACAAAAAAGTCAACTTTGGTTATAATGGTCAATCCTTGACCCAATGACCAACCCATTGACCTAATAGGTCAACTTTTGACCAAAAAGTCAACTTTTCTCAAAATGGTAAATCCTTGACCCACTGACCAATAGATCAACTTTTGACCAAAAAAATCAATTTTGGTCAGAATAGTCAATTTTTAACCTAATGACCACTTATTGATCCAATAGGATAACTTTTGTCCACAAAGTCAACTTTTGTCAAAGTGGTCAATTCTTGACCTAACTTCCAACTGATTGACCCAATAGGTAAACTTTTGACAAAAAATTAAATTTTGGTCAAAATGGACAATTTCTGACACAATAACCACATGGGTCACCTTTGGACCAAAAATTCAATTATGGTCAAAAAAATCAATTTTTGAACTAATGACCAACTGTTGACCAATAAGTCAATCTCTGACTAAAAAGTCAACTTTGCACAAAATGGTCAATTCTTGACCCAATGACCAACCCGTTGACCCAATAGACCAAATTTTGACTAAAAGTCATCTTTGGTCAAAATGGTCAATCCCCAATAAACAACTGATTGACCCAATAGGTCAACCTTTAACCAAAATGTCAATTTTGTTCAAAATAACCAATTTTCGACATAATGACTCACCTATCAATCTAACAGTTAACTTTGGGTAAATGGTAATTTTACGACCCAATGACCAACCCATTTGACCAACAGTCGACTTTTACCAAAAAGTCAACTTTGAACAAAATGATCAATTTTTTACCAAATGATCAACTCTATTTATCCGATAGTCAACTTTCGACCAAAAGACTATTTTGGTCAAAATAACTAATTTTCAACTAATGACCATCTATTAACTAATAAGACTATCTCTGACCAAAAAGTCAACTTGATCAAAATGGTCAATCACTGAACCAATGTCCAACCCATTAACCCAATAGCTCAACTTTTGACTAAAAAGACAACTTTGGTTAAGATGTTCAATCCTTGACCTAATAACCAACCCATCGATCTAATAGGTTAACTTTTGACCAAAAAGTTAACTTTGGTCAAATTAGTCAATTTTTTGCCTAATAAGCACCCCTTTGACCAAATAGGTCAACTTTGGTTAATATAGTCAATTTCTGACCTAATAACCCATTGACCCAATAGGCCAACTATTGACTAAAAAGTCAATATTGGTCAAAATTATCAATCCTTGACCCAATGGCCAACCCATTGACCCAATAGGTCAACTTTTAACCAAAAAGTCAATTTTGGTCAAAATAGTCAATTTTTGAACCTAATGACCTATTGTTGACCCGATAAGTCAATCTCTGACCAAAAAGTCAACTTTGGTCAAAATGGTCGATCCTTGACCCAATGAATAACTCATTGACCCAATAAGTCAACATTTGACTCAAAGCACAACTTTGGTCAAAATGGCCAATTTCTAACCCAATAACCACCCCGTTAACCCAATGGATCAACTTTTGACCAAAAAAAATCAATTTTGGTCAAATTAATCAATTTTTGACCTGATGAGCAATTATTGTCCCAATAAGTCAATCTCTGACCAAGAAGTCAACTTTGGTCAAAATGGTCAATCCTTGACCCAATGACCAACCCATTGACCCATAGCACAACTTTTTTACCAAAAATGCAGTTTTGGTCAAAATAACCAAATTTTGACCTAATGACTAATTTCTGACCCAATAAGTCAATTTCTGACCAAAAAGACAACTTTGGCCAAAATGATCAATCCTCGACCCAATGACCACAAATTGACCCAATAGGTCTACTTCTGATCAAAAAGTCAACTTTGGTCAAAGGGTCAATCTTTGACTTAATGACCAACCCATTAACCAATTAGGTCAACTTCTGACTAAAAACTAAACTTGGTCAAAATAGTCAATTTTTGAGCTAATGACCACCCCAATTACCCAATAGGTTAACTTTGGCTAATATGGTCAATTTCTAACCCAACGACGAACCCATTGATCTAATAGGACCACTTTTGACCAAAAAGTCAACTTTGGCCAAAATGATCAATCTTGAACCAATGACCAACCCATTGACCCAATAAGCCAATCTCTTACCAAAACATCAACTTGGTCGAAATGGTCAATCCTTGAACCAATGACTAACCCATTGACCCAATAGGCCAACTTTTGAGTGAAAAGTCAACTTTGGTCAAAATGATCAATCGTTGACCCAATGACCAACCCATTGACCCAATAGGTTAGCTTTCGACCAAAAAGTCAATTTTGTTCAAATAAGTCCATGTTTGATGTAATGACCAATTATTGACCCAATAAGCCAATCTCTGACCAAATAGTCAACTTTGGTTAAAATGGTCAGTCCTTGACCCAATGACTATTGGGACAACTTTTGAGCAAAATGTCAACTTTGGTCAAAATGGTCAATCCTTGACTCAAAGACCAACCCATTGACCTAATAAATGAACTTTTGACCAAAAAGTCAATTTTGGTCGAAATACTCAATTCTCGACCTAATAAACAACTCATCAATCTAACAGTTAACTTTTAACCAAAAAGATAACTTTGGTCAAAATGGTCAATTTCTCGACCGAATCACCACCCTATCAATCTACATGGGTCAACTTTCGACGAAAATTCAATTTTTGTCAAAATAGTCAATTTTTGACCGAATAACCAATTATTTACCCAATAAGGCAATCTTTGACCAAAAAGTCAGCTTTGGTTAATATGGTCAATTTCTGACCCAACGACTAACACCTTGACCCAATAGGCCAACTTTTGACCAAAAAGTCAACTTTGGTTAAATTGATCAATACTTGACCCAACGACCAACACAATGACCCAATAGGTCAACTTTTTACAAAAAAGTCAATTTTGGTTAAAATAGTCAATTTTTGACCTAATGACCAATTATTGACCTAATAAGTCAATCACTGACCAAAAAGTCAACATTAGTCAAAATGGTCAACTTCGACCCAAGGACCAACCCATTAACCCATCAGCTAACTTTTGACCAAAAAGTCAACTTTGGTCAAAATGGTTAATCCTTGACCCAATGACCAACCCATTGACCTAATAGATCAACTTTTGACCAAAAAGTCAACTTTTGTCAAAATTGTTAATTTCTGACCCAATGGGTCGCCTTTTAACAAAAAAGTCAACTTTGGTCAAAATGGTCAATTCTTAACCCAATGAACAAGTCATTGACCCAAAAGGTCAGCTTTTAACAAAATAGACAATTTTGGTCGAAATGGTCAATTTCTAACCCAATGAACATCCCATTGACCCAAAGGGTCAACTTTTGACCAAAAATTCAATTTTGGTAAAAATAGTTAATTTTTGACCTAATGACCAATTATAGACCTAATTTGGCAATCTTTGACCAAAAAGTCAACTTAGGTTAATATGGTCAATTTCTGACCCAACAACTAACCCATTTACCCTAAAGGCCAACTTTTGACCAAAAAGTCAACTTTGGTCAAAATGATCTATACTTGACCCAACGACCAACCCATTGACCCAATAGGTCAACTTTTGACCAAAAAGTAAATTTTTGTCAAAATAGAAAATTTTAAGTTAAAGGCTAATTAATGACCCAATAAGCCAATCTCTGACCAAAACTTCAACTTTAGTCAAAATAGTCAATCCTTGAACCAATGACTAACCCATTGACCCAATAGGTCATCTTTTGAGCAAAAAGTCAACTTTGGTCAAAATGATTAATCGTTGACCCTATGACAAACCCACTGACCCAATAGGTTATGTTTCGACCAAAAACTCAATTTTGGTCAAAATAGTTAATTTTTGACTAAAGACCACGCTTTATCCCAATAGGTCAACATTTGATGAAAAAGTCAACTTTTGTCAAAATGGTCAATTTCTAACCCAATGACCACCCATTGACCCAATAGGTCAACTTTTGACCAAAAGTCAACTTTGGTCAAAATGGTCAATTCGTGACCCAATGACCAACGCATTTACCCAATCAAGTCAACTTTTAACCAAAAAGTTAACTTCGGTCAAAATGGTTAATTTCTGACCCAATGACTACTCCCGTCGACCTACGGGTCAAGTTTTAACTCAGAATTAATTTTGGTCAAAATAGTTAATTTCGACCTAATGACCAATTATCGACCAAATAAGCAATCACCGACCAAAAAGTCAACATTGGTCGAAATGGTCAATCCTTGACCCAATGACCAACACATTGACCTAATAGGTCAACTTTTGACCAAAAAGTCAACTTTGGTCAAAATGGTCAATCCTTGACCCAATGACCGACTTGTTGACCCAACAGGTCAATTTTTGAGCAAAAAGTCAATTTTTGACCTAATGACCAAAAATTGACCCAAAGAAATCAATCTCTGACCAAAAAGTTAACTTTGGTTAAAATGGTCAATCCTTGACCCAATGCTTAACCCTGTTGACCCAATAGGTCAACTTTTGGCCCGATAGTCAACTTTGGTCAAAATGGTCAATCCTTCACCCAATCACCAACTTATTCGCGCAGTAGGTTAACTTTTGACCAAAAATCAATTTTGGTCAAAATAGTCAATTTTGAATCCAATGACCACCCCATTGACCCAGTATGTCAACTTTGGTCAAAATGGTTAATTTCTGACCCAAAGGTCAAATTTATTCAAAATGGTATATTCTTGACCCGACTAACTCATTGACCCTATAGGTCAAATTTTAAACAAAAAGTATATTTTGGTTAAAAAAAGTTAATTTTTGACCTAATGACTTAATTTTTGACCTAATGACCAATTATTGACCCAATAAGTCAATCTCTGACAAAAAAGTCAACATTCTTCGTAAGGGTCATTCCTTAACCCAATGACAAACTCATTTACCTAATAGGTCAACTTTTGACCAAAAAGTCAACTTTTGTCAAAATGGTAAAGCCTTGACCCAATGACCAAACCATTCGAATCTAATAGATTCAATCGCTGAACCAAAAGTTAATTTTGGTTAAAAGTAAAAATTTTTAAGCTAATGACCACTTATTGACCCAATAGGTCAACTTTTGACCAAAAAGTCAACTTTTGTTAAAATGGTCAATTCTTGACCCAATGACCAACTCATTGACCCTATAGGTCAACCTTTGCCAAAAAGCCAACTTTGGTCAAATGGACAATTTTTGACCCAATGACCAACCCATTGACCCGAAAGGACAACTTTTGACCAAAAAGTCAAATTCGGTAAAAATGGTCAATTTCTAACCCAATGACCAACCCATTTTACCAATAGGTCAACTTATTACCAAAAAGACAACTTTGGTCAAAATGATCAATCCTTAACCGAATGACAAACCCATTAACCCAATAGTTCAATATTTAACCAAGAAGTCAATTTTGGTCAAAATAGTCAATTTTTGACCTAATGACCAATTATTGACCCAATAAGTTAATCTCTCACCAAAAAGTCAACTCTGGTCAAAATGGTCAATCTCGACTCCAAAGGCCAACACATTGACCCAATAGGTCAACTTTTGACCAAAAAGTCAACTTTAGTCAAAATGATCAATCCTTGAACCAATGACCAAACCATTGACTTAAAATGTCAACTTTTGACTAAAAAGTCAATTTTGGTGAAAATAGTCAATTTTTGACCTAATGACCACCCGATTGTCCCAATAGGTCAACTTTAGACCAAAATGTTAACTTTAGTTAAAATGGTCAATCATTGACCCAATGACCAAAGACTTCGACTCAACAGTCAACTTTCGACCAAAAAGTCATATTTTGTCAAAATGGTTAATCCTTGACCCAATGACTAAACCATTAACCTAATAGGTTAATTTTTAATCTCATGACCACTCCATTGCCCCAATAGGTGAAGTTTGGATTAAAAAGTAAACTTTGGTCAAAATGGTTAATTTATGACAAGATGACCAACACATTGACCTAATAGATCAACTTTTGACCGAAAAACCAACTTTGGTAAAAAAGGTCAATTCTTGACTCAATGACCAACTCATTGACACAATAGGTTGACTTTTAAACGAAAGTCAATTTTGGACAAAAAAAATCAATTTTTGACCTAATTACCAATTATTGATCCAATAAGTCAATCTCTAAACAAAAAGTCAACTTTGGTCAAAATGGTAAATCCTTTACCTAATGACCAACGAATTGACCCAATAGGTTAACTTTTGACCAAAAAGTCAGTATTGGTCAAAATAGTCAATTTTTTACCTAATGACCACCCCATTGACCGTCAACTTTATACAAAAAGTCAACTTTAGTCAAAATGATCAATTTCTGACCCAATGACAACCCATTAACCCAATGGGTCAACTTTTGACAAAAATTCAATTTTGGACCAAATAGTCAATTTTTTACCCAATGACCAACCCATCGACCCATTAGATCAACTTTCGACCAAAAAGTCAATTTCGATCATAATAGATCAATTTCGACCTAAAGACCACTTATCGATCCAATAGTCAACTTCGACCAAAAAGTCAACTTTTGTCAAAATGGTCGATTCTTGACCTAATAACAATTCATTGACCCTACAGGTCAACTTTTGACCAAAAAGTCAACTTTGGTCAAAATGGTTAATCCTTGACCCAATGACCAACCCATTGACCCAAAATGATAACTTCTGACCAAAAAGTCAATTTTGGTCGAAATTGTCAATTTTTCTCCTAATGACCACCTCATCGACCTCAACAGTCAACTTTCGACCAAAAAGTCAACTTTGGTCAAAATTATCTATTTCGATACAATAATCCACCTCATCGAATCTAATGGGTCAACTTTTGACCTCATGACCAATTATCGACCGAATAAGTCAATCTCTTACTAAAAAGTTAACTTTGCTCGAAATGGTGAATCCTTGACCCAATGACCAACCCATTGACCCAATAGATGAACTGTGACCAAAAAGTAAACTTTAGTCAAAATGGTGAAAAAGTCAACTTCTGAAACAATGACCCCCTCAATGACCCTATGAGTTAACTTTTGACAAAAAATACAATTTTGGTGAAAATAATCAATTTTTTACCTAATGACCAATTATTGACCCAATAACTCAATCTCCGACTAAAAAGTCAACTTTGCTCAAAATGGTCAATCCTTGACCCAATGACCAACCCATTAACCCAATAGGTCAACTTTTCAGTAAAAAGTAAACTTTGTTCAAAATGAACAATCCTTGACCCATTGACGCCATTGACCCAATAGGTCAACTTTTGACCAAAATATTAATTTTGGTCAAACAATCAGTTTTTGACCTAAGGACCACCCTATTGACCAAATAGGTCAACTTTGGTTAAAATGGTCAATTTCTGACCCAATGACCATCCCGGTGACCCAAAAAGTCAACTTTGGTCAAAATGATCAATTTTTGACCCAATGATCTACATATTGATCCGATGTAAACATTCGACTAAAAGTCAATTTGGGTCAAAATAACTTAATTTTCAACTAATGACCAATTAACGACCCAATAAGACAATCTCTCGACAAAAAGTCAACTTGTCAAAATGGTCAATCATCGATCAAATAACAAATCCATTAACCCAATAAAGTCAACTTTCGACTAAAAGACAACTTTCGTTAAATTGTTAATCCTCGACCCAGTGACCAACCCATTGACCCAATAGGTCAACTTTTGACCAAATGGTCAATTTTGGTCAAAATAGTCAAATTTTGACCTAATAATCACCCCAATTACCCAATAGGTTAACTTTAGTTAATATGGTCAATTTCTGACCCAACGACTTACCCATTGACCTAATTGGCCAACTTTTTAACCAAAAAGTCAACTTTAGTCAAAATGATCAATCCTTGACCCAATGACCAACCCATTGACCTAATTGGTCAACTTTTGACCAAAAAGTTAATTTTGGTCAAAATAATCAATTTTTGACCTAATGACCAATTATTGATCCGATAAGTCAATCTTCGATCAAAAAGTGAACTTTGTCAAAATGGTCAATCCTTAACCCAATCGACCAAATCATCGACCTAATAAGTCAACATTCGAATAAAAAGTCAACTTTGGTCAAAATGGTGAATTTTCGACCTAATGACTAACCATGTCGACCCAATGGGTCAACTTTGACCAAAATTTAACTTTGGTCAAAATAATCAAATTTTAACCTAATGAGCAATTATCAATCTAATTAGTCAATCTCTCGATAAAAAAGTTAACTTTCGTCAAATGGTCAATCTCGACCCAATGACCAACCCATCGACCCAATAGCTCAACTTTTAACAAAAAATGCAGTTTTGGTCAAAATATTCAATTTTTGACCTAATGACCTATTATTGACCAAATAAGTTAATCTTTGACCAAAAAGTCAACTTTAGTCACAATTACCAATCCTTGACCCAATGACCACCAATTGATCCTATAGGTCAACTTCTGAACAAAAAGTCAACTTTAGTCAAAGGGTCAATCCTTGACCCAATGAGCAACCCATTGACCAATTAGGGTAACTTTTGACTAATAAGTAAATTTGGGTCAAAATAGTCAATTTTGACCTAATGTCCACCCCATTGACCCAATAGTTCAACTTTAGTTAAAATGGTCAATATCTGACCCAATGACCAACCCATTGATCCAATAGGTCAATCTTTGCCCAAAAAGTCAACTTTGGTCAAAATGATAAATCTTGAACCATGACCAACCCATTAACCCAATAAGCCAATCTCTGACCAAAATGTAACTTTGGTCAAAATGGTTAATCCCCAATGACCAACCCATTGACCCAACAGGTCAACTTTTGGCCAAAAAATAAACTTTGGTCAAAATGGTAAATCATTGACCCAATGACCAATTCATTGACCCGATAGATCAACTATTGACAAAAAAAACTAATTTTGGTCAATATAATCAATTTTTAACCCATTGACAAAGAATTCAACTTTGGACATAATGGTCATATGCTGACCCAATGACCAACCCATTGACACAACAGGTCAGCTTTTGACGAAAAAGTTAAATTTAGACAAAATGTTCAATCGTTGACGCAATGACTAACCTATTGACCCAGTAGATCAACATTTTACCAAAAACTCAATTTTGGCTTAAACAGTCAATTTTTTACCTAATGACCATTTATTGACCCAATAAGTCAATCTATGACAAAAAAAGTCAACTTTGGTCAAAATGGTTAATCCTTGACCCAATGACCGATCGATTGACCGACCCATTGACTCAATAAAGTCAATTTTTGACGCAAAAGTCAATTTTGAGTAAAATAGATCAATTTCGACCTATTGCCCAATAATCGACCTAATAATTCAATCTCTGACCAAAAAGTCAACTTTGGTCAAAATGGTTAATCCTTGGCCCAATGCTTAACCAATTGACCCAATAAGTCAACTTTTGACCATAAAGTCAACTTTTGTTAAAATGGTCAATCCTTGACCCAATCACTAACCCATTCACACAATAGGTCAACTTTTGACCAAAAAGTCTATTTTGGTCAAAATATTTAATTTTTGACCAAATGACCACCCCATTGACCCAATATGTCAACTTTGGTCAAAATGATTATTTTCTGACCCAGGGACAAACCCATTAACCAAATAGGTCAACTTTATACCAAAAAGTCAACTTTGGTCAAAATGGTCAATTCATGACCCAATGACTAACTCATCGATTCCACGAGTCAAATTTCGAACAAAAAGTCGATTTTAGTCGAAATAATCAATTTCGACCTAATAAAAAATTATCGATCTAATAAGTCAATCTTCGACAAAAAAAGTCAACTTTGGCTATAATGGTCATTCTGATCTAACGATCAACCCATCGAATCTGATCAGTCAACTTTCGACCAAAAAGCAACTCATTAAAATGGTAATCCTCGATCCAATCGACTCCATCGATCTATTCGCACCAAAAAGTCAATTTCAGTAAAATAACTAATTTTCGACCTAATGACCACATATCGATCCAATAGATAACTTTCATGTCAAAAGGTCAACTTTGTCAAAATGGTCAATTCTTGACCAAATGACCAACTCATTGACCTAATAGGTCAACTTTTGACAAAAAATTCAATTTTGGTCAAAATGGTCAATTTCTGACACAATAACCACATGGGTCAACTTTTGACTAAAAATTCAATTTTGGTCAAAATAATCAATTTTTGACCTAATGAACAACCCATTGACCCAATAGGCCAACTTTTGACCAAAAAGTCAACTTTGATCAAAATGGTCAATTCCCAATGACCAACCCATTGACCCAATAGGTCAAACTTTGATCAAAATGTCAATTTTGTTCAAAACAGTCAATTTTTGACATAATGACCACCCATTGACCCAATAGGTCAACTTTGGGTAAAATGGTAATTTTTTGACCCAATGACCAACACATTGACCGAGCATGTTGACTTTTACCAAAAAGTCAACTATGGTCAAAATGATCAATTTTTTACCCAAGATCAACCTATTTATCTGATAGGTCAACTTTTGACCAAAAAGTCAATTTTGGTCAAAAATAGTCAATTTTTGAACTAATGATCATCTATTGACTAATAAGACAATCTCTGACCAAAAAGTCAACTTGATCAAAATGGTCAATCATTGAACCAATGTCCAACCCATTAACCCAATAGCTCAACCTTTGACTAAAAAAAACAACTTTGGTTAAGATGTTCAATTCTTGACCCAATGACCAACCCATTGATCCAAAAGGTCAACTTTTGACCAAAAAGTCAACTTTGGTCAAATTAGTCAATTTTTGACCTAATAAGCACCCCATTGACCCAATAGGTCAACTTTGGTTAATGTAGTCAATTTCGACACAACGACTAACCCATCAACCTAATAGTCACATCAACTAAAAAGTCAACTTTGGTCAAAATGATCAATCCTTGACCACCATTTGACCCAATAGGTCAACTTTTGACCAAAAAGTCAATCTTTGTCAAAATAGTCAATTTTTGAACCTAATGACCAATTATTGACCCGATAAGTCAATCTCTGACTAAAAAGTCAACTTTGGTTAAAATGGTCAATCCTTGACCTAATGACTAACTCATTGACCTAATAAGTCAACATTTGACTCAAAACTCAACTTTGGTCAAAATGGCCAATTTCTGACCCAATGACCACCCTGTTGACCCAATTGATCAACTTTTGAGCAAAAAATTAATTTTGGTCAAATTAATCAGTTTTTAACCTGATGAGAAATTATTGACTCAATAAGCCAATCTCTGACCAAAAAGTCAACTTTGGTCAAAGTGGTCAATCATTAACCCAATGACCAACCCGTTGACCCATAGCTTAAATTTTTACTAAAAATGCAGTTTTGGTCAAAATAGCCAAATTTTGACCTAATAACCAATTATTGACCTAATAAGCCAAATTTTGATCAAAAAGACAACTTTGGTCAAAATGGTCAATCCTCGACCCAATGACCACCAATTGACCCAATAGGTCTACTTATGACCGAAAAGTCAGCTTTGGTCAAAGGGTCAATCTTTGACCTAATGACCAACCCGTTAACCATTTAGGTCAACTTTTGACTAAAAACTCAATTTGGTCAAAATAGTCAATTTTTGAGCTAATGAACACCCCAATTACCCAATAGACCATTTTTGGCTAAAATGGTCAATTTCTGACCCAACGACCAACCCATTGATCTAATAGAACAACTTTTGACCAAAAAATCAAATTTCGTCAAAATGATCAATCATGAACCAATGACCAACCCATTGACCCAATAAGCCAATCTCTTACCAAAACATCAACTTGGTTGAAATGGTCAATCCTTGAACCAATGACTAACCCATTGACTCAATAGGCCAACATTTGAGTGAAAAGTCAACTTTGGTCAAAATGATCAATCGTTGACACAATGACCAACTCATTGATCCAATAGGTTAACTTTCGACCAAAAAGTCAATTTTGTTCGAATAAGTCAATTTTTGACATAATGACCAATTATTAACCCAATAAGCCAATCTCTGACCAAATCGTCAACTTTGGTCAAAATGGTCAATCCTTGACCCAATGACTAATAGAACAACTTTTGAGCAAAAACTCAACTTTGGTCAAAATGGTCAATCCTTGACCCAATGACCAACCCATTAAAAAAATAAATCAACTTTTGATCAAAAAGTCAATTTTGGTGGAAATGGTCAATTCTTGACCCAATAAACAACTCATTGACCTAATAGCTCAACTTTTAACCAAAAAAGACAACTTTGGTCAAAATGGTCAATTTTTGACCCTATCACCACCCCATTGATCCAACGGGTCAACTTTTGACCAAAAATTCAATTTGGGTCAAAATAGTTAATCTTTGACCGAATGACCAGTTATTGACCCAATAAGGCAATCTTTGACCAAAAAGTTAGCTTTGGTTAATATGGTCAATTTCTGATCCAACGACTAACCCATTGACCCAATAGGCCAACTTTTGACCAAAAAGTCAACTTTGGTTAAATTGATCAATACTCGACCCAACGACCAACACAGTAATCCAATAGGTCAACTTTTTACCAAAAAGTCAATTTTGGTGAAAATAGTCAATTTTTGACCTAATGACCAATAATTGACCCAATAAGTCAATCACTGACCAAAAAGTCAACTTTAGTCAAAATGGTCAATCCTTGACCTAATGACCAACCCATTGACCCAATTGGCCAACTTTTGAGAAAAAAGTCAACTTTGGTCAAATGGTCAATCTTTGACCCAATGACCAACCTATTAACCCAATTGGTCAACTTTTAACCAAAAAGTCAACTTTTGTTAAAATGGTCAATTTCTGACCCAATGGGTCACCTTTTGACCAAAAAGTTAACTTTGGTCGAAATTGTCAATTCTTAACCCAATGAACAAGTCATTGACCTAATAGGTTAACTTTTAACCAAAAAGACAAGTTTGGTCAAAATGGTCAATTTCTGACCAAATCAACACCCCATCGACCCAATGGGTCAACTTTTGACCAAAAATTAAATTTTGATAAAAATAGTCAATTTTTGACATAATGACCAATTATAGACCCAATAAGGCAATCTTTGACCAAAAAGTCAACTTCGGTTAATATGGTCAAGTTCTGATCGAACAACTAACCCATTGACCCAAAAGGCTAACTTTTGACCAAAAAGTCAATGGTCAAAATGATCAATACCTGAACCAATGACCAACCCATTGACCCATCAGGTTATCTTTTGAGCAAAAAGTCAACATTGGTTAAAATGATTAATCGTTGACCCAATGACCAACCCACTGACCCAATATGTTATGTTTCGACCAAAAAGTCAATTTTGGTCAAAATAGTCAAATTTTGACCTAAAGACCACGCTTTATCCCAATAGGTCAACATTTGATGAAAAAGTCAACTTTTGTCAAAACGGTCAATTCTCGACCCAATGACTACTCCATCAATCTAACAGTCAACTCTCAACAAAGTCAACTTTCGTCAAATGGTCAATTCGAATCTAATGACTAACTCATCAATCTAACAGTCCACTTTTAACTAAAGTCAACTTTGGTCAAAATGGTCAATTTCTAACCCAATGACTACTCTGTTGATCTAATGGGTCAACTTTTAACCAGAATTCAATTTCGTCAAAATAGTTAATTTCGACTCAGTGACCAATTATTGACCAAATAAGGCAATCACTGACCAAAAAGTCAACTTTGGTCGAAATGGTCAATCCTTGACCCAATGACCAACTCTTTGACCTAAAAGGTCAACATTTAACCAAAAAGTCAACTATGGTCAAAATGATCAATCCTTGACCCAATGACCAACCCGTTGACCTAATAGGTCAACTTTGAGAAAAAAGTAAATTTTGGTCAAATAGTCAATTTTTGACTTAATGGCCAAAAATTGACCCAATAAGTCAATCTCTGACAAAAAAGTCAACTTTGGTTAAAATGGTCAATCCTTGACCCAATGCTTAACCCCGTTGACCTAATAGGTCAGCTTTTGACCAGAAAGTCAACTTTGGTCAAAATGGTCAATCATTGACCCAATCACCAACCCATTCACGCAGTAGGTTAACTTTTGACCAAAAAATCAATTTTGGTCAAAATAGATCGATTTTAATCCAATGACCACCCCATCGACTCTAAGATGTCAACTTTTGTCAAAATGGTTAATTTCGACCTAACGATAATCTCATCGACCTAATATGTCAACTTTTAACTAAAAGTCGAATTTGGTCAAAATGGTCAACTTCGACCAATCGACTAACTCAACGACTCCTATATGTCAAATTTTGAACAAAAGGTATATTTTGTTAAAAAAATCAAGTTTCGACATAATGACAAATTATCGACTCTAATAAGTCAATCTTTGACAAAAAAGTCAACATTCGTCATAAGGGTCAATCCTTGACCCAATGACAAACCCATTAACCCAATATGTCAACTTTTGACAAAAAAGTCAACTTTTGTCAAAATGGTAAAGCCTTGACCCAATGACCAAACCACTGACCTAATAGATCGACTGTTAACCAAAAGTGAATTTTGGTCAAAATTAATAATTTTTAACCTAATGACCACTTATTGACCCAATAGGTCAACTTTTGACCAAAAAGTCAACTTTTGTCAAAATGTTCAATTCTTGACCCAATGACCAACTCATTGACCCTATAGGTTAACCTTTGCCAAAAAGCCAACTTTGGTCAAAATGGACAATTTTTGACCCAATGACCAACCCATTGACCCAAAAAAACAACATTTGACCAAAAAGTCAACTTTGCTAAAAATGATCAATTTCTAACCCAATGATAAACCCATTTAAACTTATTTCTAAAAATGTCATTTTTGGTCAAAATGATCAATCCTTGACCGAATGACCAACCAATTAACCTAATAGTTCAGTATTTGACCAAGAAGTCAATTTTTGACCTAATGACCAATTATTGGCCCAATAAGCCAATCTCTTACCAAAAAGTCAACTTTGGTCAAAATGGTCAATCTTTGACCCAAAGGCCAACCCATTGACCCAATAGGTCAACTTTTGACCAAAAAGTCAACTTTAGCCAAAATGATCAATCATTGAACTAATGACCAAACCATTAACTTAAAAGGTCAACTTTTGACCAAAAAAGTCAATTTTGGTGAAAATAGTTAATTTTTGACCTAATGACCACCCCATTGACCCAGTAGGTCAACTTTTGACCAAAATGTCAACTTTGGTTAAAATGGTCAATCCTCGACTCCAATGACCAACCCTTTCGACTCAATAGTCAACTTTGCCTCAAAAAGTCATATTTGGTCGATCGGTCAATCCTCGACCCAATGACCAACCCATTAACCTAATAAGTTATATTTCGACCTCAAGACCACTCCATCGCTCCAATAAAGTGAACTTCGAATTACAAAGTCAACTTTGGTCAAAATGGTCAATTTCCGATAAGATGACCAACGCATCGAATCCAACAGTCAACTTTCGAGTGAAAAGCCAACTTCGGTCAAAAAGGTCAATTTTCGACTCACCGATCAACTCATCGACAAAATATGTCGACTTTTAAACAAAAAGTCAATTTCGGACAAAAAGTCAATTTCGACTTAATTATCAATTATCAATCTAATAAGTCAATCTCTGACCAAAAAGTCAACTTTGGTCAAAATGGTCAATCATTGACTCAATAGGTCAACTTTTGACCAAAAATCCAGTATTGGTCAAAATAGTCAATTTTTGACCTAATGACCACTCCATTGACCCAATATGTCAACTTTAGACCAAAAAGTCAACTTTAATGAAAATGGTCAATTTCTAACACAATGACCACCCCATTAATCCAATAGGTCAACTTTTGATAAAAAATTCAATTTTGGACCAAATAGTCAATTTTTGACCTAATGACCAACTATTGACCCAATAAGTCAATCTCTGACCAAAAAGTCAACTTTGGTTAAAATGGTAAATCATTTACCCAATGACCAACTATTGACCCAATAGGTCA
Source organism: Papilionanthe hookeriana x Papilionanthe teres (assembly GCA_022702705.1). Lineage (NCBI taxonomy): Eukaryota > Viridiplantae > Streptophyta > Magnoliopsida > Asparagales > Orchidaceae > Papilionanthe > Papilionanthe hookeriana x Papilionanthe teres. The sequence goes on along the minus strand of CM040425.1, from coordinate 112,480,280 downwards.
ACTTTTGACCAAAATGTCAACTTTATTCAAAATGGTCAATCCTTGACCCAATGACTAACCCATTGACCGATTAGCTCAACTTTTTACCAAGAAGTTAATCCTGGTCAAAATAGTTAATTTTTGACCTAATCACCACCCCATTAACCTAATAGGTCATCTTTTAACCAAAAATTCAACTTTTGTCAAAATGGTCAATTTCTGAACCAATGACCACCCCATTAACCCAACAGGTGAACTTTTGACCAAAAATTTAACTTCGATAAAAATAGTCAATTTTTGACTTAATGACCAATTATTAAACCAGTAAGTCATTTTTTACTAAAAAGTTAACATTGATCAAATTGGTTAATCCTTGACTCAATGACCAACCCATTGACCTAATATGTCAATTTTTGACCAAAAAGACAACTTTGGTTAAAATGGTAAATCCTTGACCCAATGACCATCCTATTAACCTAATAAGTCAATTTTAATCAAAATAGTCAATGTTTGAACTAAAGACCAATTGTTGACCCAACAAGTCAATCTCTGACCAAAAAGACAACTTTGGCCAAAATTTTCAATCCTTAACCAAATGACAAACCATTGACCCAATAGGTCAACTTTATACCAAAAAGTCAAAATGGTCAATCCTTGATCGAATGACCAACCCATTAACCCAATAGGTTAACTTTTGACCACAAAGTCAATTTTGGTCAAAATAACTAATTTTGATCTAATGACCACCCCATCGAATCCAATAAGTTAACTTTCGACCAAAAAGTCAACTTTGGTCAAAATGCTCAATTTCTGACTAAATGACCAACCCATGACCCAATAGGTCAACTTATGACCAAAAAGTCAACTTTGGTCCAAAAGATCAATCTTTGACCCAATGACAAACACATTGACCCAAAAGGTCAATATTTGACCAAGGAGTCAATTTCGGTCAAAATTGTCAATTTTTGACCTAATGACCAATTAATGACCCAATATGTCAATCTCTTACAAAAAAGTCAACTTTGGTCAAAATGGACAATCTTGATCTAAAGACCAACCCATCGAATCTAATAGGTCAACTTTTGACCAAAAAGTCAATTCTGGTAAAAAAAGTCAATTTTTGAACCAATGACCAACCCATTGACCTACTAAGTCATCTTTTGACCAAAAAGGTAATTTTGGTCAAAATAGTCAATTTTTGACCTAATGCTCACCACATTTACCCAATATGTCAACTTTTGACCATAATGTCAACTTTGGTTAAAATGATGAATTTCTGACCCAATGACCAACTCATTTACCCAATAAGTCAATTTTTGACCAATAAGTCAACTTTGGTCAAAATGGTCAATCCTTGACTCAATCACCAACCCATTGACCTAATAGGTCAACTTTTGACTAAAAAGTCAATTTTGGTCAAAATAGCTTAATCTTCGAGCTAATGAGCAATTATCGAATCCAATAAGTCAATTTCGACTCAAAAGTCAACTTTGGTCAAAATGGTCAACTTCGACCCAATGACCAACACTACGACCCAATAAGTCAACTTTTAACCGAAAAGTCAACTTCGTCAAAATGGTCAATCTCGACTCAACTGACCTAATAGGTCAACATTGACTAAAAAGTCAATTTTGGTCAATATAGCTAATATTCGGCCGAATGACCAATTATCGAATCTAATAAGTCAATCTCCGACCAAAAAGTAAACTTTGATCAAAATGGTCAATACTTGACGGAATGACCAACCATTTAACCTAATTAGTAAACTTTTGACCAAAAAGTTAACTTTGGTCAAAATGATCAATCCTTAACCCAATGACCAACCCTTGCCCTAATAAATCAACTTTTGACCAAAAAGTCAATTTTGGTCAAAAGAGTCAATTTTTGACATAATGACCAATTATTGACCCAATAGGTTAACTTCTGACCAAAAATTCAACTTTACTCAAAATGTTCAATCCTTGACCAATGAATAACCCATTGACTCAATAGGTCAACTTTTAACCAAAAAATCAATTTTGGTCAAAATAGTCAATTTTTGACCTAATGACCAATTATTGACCTAATAAGTTAATCTTTGACAAAAAGTTAACTTTGGCCAAAATGCTCAATCCTTGACCCAATGACAACCCATTAGCCCAATAGGTCAACTTATTACCAAAAAGTCTACTTTGGTCAAAATGGCCAATCCTTGACCAAATGATCAACCCATTGACCCAATAGTTGAACTTTTGACCAAAAAGTCAATTTTTCTCAAAATAGTAAACTTTTGACCAAAGGAACACCCAATTGACCCAATGGGTCAACTTTTTACCAAAATATCAATTTTGGTTAAAATGGTCAATCCTTAACACAATGACATACACATTCACCTAATTGATCAACTTTTGACAAAAAAGTAAATTTTGGACAAAATAGTAAATTTTTAACCTAACAACCACCCCATTGACATAATAGGTCAACTTTTGACCAAAAAGTCAACTTTGGTTAAAATGCGCAATTTCTGACCCAATAACCATCCCATTGACCCAGTAGGTCAACTTTTGAACAAAAAGTCAACTTTGGTCAAAATGGTAAATCCTTGACCAAATAAGTTAACTTTGACCAAAAGGTCAATTTTGGTCAAAATAGTCAGTTTTTAACCTAATGACCAATTATTGACCCAATAAGTCAATCTCTAACAAAAAAGTCAACTTTGGTCAATATAGTCAGTCATTGACCCAATGCTTAACCTATCGACCGAACAGTCAACTTTCGACCATAATGTCAACTTTAGTCAAAATGGCTAATCCTGACCCAATCACTAACCCATTCAC
>CM040425.1:112420625-112477462 GCA_022702705.1 Papilionanthe hookeriana x Papilionanthe teres | reverse complement strand
TTCAATTTTAGTCAAAAAGTCAATTTTTGACCTAATGACTAATTATTAACCCAAAAAGTTAATCTCTGACCAAAAAGTCAACTTTGGTCAAAATGGTCAATCCTTGACCTAATGACCAACTCATTGACCTAATAGGTCAACTTTTGACCAAAAAGTAAATTTTGGTCAAAATAGTCAATTTTGTCCTAATGACCTCTTATTAACCCAAAAAGTCAATCTCTCACTTAAAAGTCTACTTTGGTCAAAATGGTTAATCCTTGACCCAGTGACCAACCATTGACCAAATAGGTCTTCTTTTGACCGAAAAGTCAACTTTCGTCAAAATTGTCAATCCCCCATTTAAAAACCAATTAACCCATTGGGTCAACTTTAGGCCAAAAAACCAATTTTAGTCAAAATAGTTAATTTTTTACCTAATGACCACCCCATTGCCCCATTATGTCAACTTTGGTTAAAATGGTCAGTTTCTGGAATTTTATTCAGTCCGGACAACGTACGCAGCGCTGCGTCCGGTAGCTGCGTAAAAACGCGCCACGTGGATTGCTGGACCCCACCATGGCACGTTTGAAAAAAAAGGCTTTTTATCTCAATTCTGCCGACCCGACCCGACCCGACCTGAAATTTGCCGAAATTTTTGCCGCTTTTTTTCCCGCCAAAGGATAAAGGCATTTTTTGTCAAAATTATATTTAGGATGCCGACATTTAGGGTTTTTGTCTGACCTACCTTGTCGTGGAGCTGCGGAGCTGAAATTTGATTTTTGGAAGGACGACGCAGTAATGAGTTGGATTTTTTATTCTCGGAGGTGCTTGAGATTCCTGGATGAGGGTAGAGCGAGTGAAGATGGATTTTGAAGATGATTATATAAATTATTGTTTATGTTACTGCATTCGTAAAATTTAGGTTTTATTGTCTTATAAGTTCTGTTTTATTTAGAGAATTTTGTTTTTGGTATTATTAGAGTTTTATTTAAGTTGTAATTCAGTATTATTCGAGTAACACTGAAAGCGACACTGTAAAAGTTTTCTACAGTTTTATTTCTCAAATACAACGGCTGCAGAAGAAATACGGACTTTAAACGTGTTGTATTGTAGTTTATTTTGCTCTGTGCAGTGTATTGGATGATTTTTTACCGTGTTTATGACAGTTTATTCCAAATTACCCCGGCAATGTTTAACAGGCAAATCAGGAAATGCTCTAAGAGTGTTTTTTCCAGTTTATTCTGTCATCATAAAATGCTTTATTACGAGTTTATTTGAAAATCAAATATTGTCATTAACGAGTATGAAGGCAAAAATACAACTCTAGAATAAAAAGACAATAATACAAAAATATAACAAAAATAAAATTGAACGGTGCAGAAAATACAACTCCGAAAATACAAGAATACATCAACAGTACAACCGGAGGTATCTAATACGTCCATCTTTACGATTTAACTTTATTGTATTTGAACAATATCTATGTTGTTTTACGGTCGTATTCGATAATGTTCCGCCCAGTTGTTGGAATAAAACGCAGAATATTCTAATACAACCGGCGCGGTAGTATTAGAGATATTCCGCACTCCTATACAATACAACAGTTCGACTTAACTCTGTTGTATTTGAACGATACCTATGTTATTTTAGGGTTGTATTTAGTGATGTGACGCGGAGTGGTATTTTTTTTAGTTGTATCAACGGCGATATAGTCGGAACTCAACACAGTTAAATCGTAGATGGATGTATCATAGATCTCTACTTGCATTGTGGAAATATCATGGTATTTTTTTAGTTGTATCAGTAAACGGTTTCGAATAAATAGTCCGAAGCATATTCGGTGTTGTTTTGTTAATGAAAAAAGTTATATATTTATGTAATACTTAAAAGTTTATATTAGAGAAAATAATAATTTCAAAAAATTGCATTATTATCAAAATTTTAATATTACTAATTGCATAATTTTAATACAGGTTAATAAACTCTAAAAACAATAGGAATATCACTCAGATACAACCACAGTCGGGCATAAGTGGAGTAAAAGCGGTTGTATTCGAATATTCCTTGTTTTATTCATGAACAAAACAGGTTGTATTGGAATATTCCGCGTTGTACTACAACTCGTTGGAATACGACAGCTATACGACGGAGATATAAATTGAATACAACAGAGTTAAATACTCCACTTCAGTCTTGTTTTGTAATCGAGAAAAGTTATATACTTATGTAATACGTAAAAGTTTATATTAAAGAAAATAATAATTACAAATAATTGCATAATTATAAAAAATTTAATATTACTATCTGCGTAAATTTAAAAAAAAATAATACACGCTAAAAACTATGGGAATATTACTTAGATACAAACACGCTCGGGCATGGGTTGAGTTATAGCGGTTGTATTGGAATATTCCTTATTTTATTCCTGAAAAACGCCGGTTCTCTTTGAATAATGGTCGTATTCCTTTAAATTGTCTTGCCCTTTTGAAATTCGGCGCCAATGCCCAGGAAATACAACTGGAAACGAAACGTCTTGTCGAGTACTTTTCCCGGAGGAATACTACGCACCACTTTTTACCGGTCCAAAATTAAAATTTCTAGGGTTTCTGAGTATTTCGTTCTCTAGTCGAGTAGAGAAGAACGTTATCCGGCTTCTCAAATTTACGTGGATGGAAGCAGAGAACACGGCGATGGAATCGGAAGATATGATGGAAACGAGAGGTTCGGCGAATGAGGAGCAACAATGCGATCGACCTACGCAGAAGACCAAACACAAGAAAAAGAACAAGGGACTCGGCATCAAAATGGTCACCGGCGACGATTCGTCGAGGTACTACTCGTAATCTACCTTCGTATTTTTATTAGAAGATATCATTATTATACTTAAACTCCAAACAATACTGAAGTACAAGCCGAATATCTGTAATATGATCCGAATACGACCCAAATAAAATCGAGAAACTTCCAGTGTGTAACCTAACAACGAAGCCAAAACATCTAAACACAATAATATTCATATAAACAATAAATATTACGAAAATAAAACTGAGTGTAGAAATAAAATTGAAATAAAATCAAAAAACAACTAGAATAAAACTCAAAAACTCTTAAAACTACAATAATACAACTAAGGCTTTTATTATTATTTTGTTTTTCTACAGGTTTCTTAACTCGAGAAACATGAGCTGTAGATGTCGGCCGTCCGCTGTGAGGGAGGTACTTGATGTGGTCAGGCCTGCAGTCTCTGAAGCTGTCATGAGTAATCTCAGTCGACTGAATATTCGCCAGTTCTTTGATTTGCCTCCGTATCCCCGTGACAATATTCTCACTCTGCAAATACTACGAGTGTTGGAGGCATGACAAAATGTTGTTCAAATTAGGTGGGAAAGAGCTTAGATTGCTCGCTCGATGAAATTGCACTTTTGATTGGGATGCTAAACAGAGGACCAATGCCGAAGTGGAAGCCACGTCCATCGGCGACAATGAATGCTGTTAACATAAAGGACAGAATATTAGCGTATGCAAGAGGGGATACTTCGATCCCATTTGAGAACCTCTACATAAAATATCTGCTGTCAAACTTATTTTTTCCATCAAGTAATTTCAGTTTTCCTTCGGACCTTGATGCCTACGGTGATAATTTAGAGTCATTCTCCTCATACAACTGGCTCGCGGCTCTCCGTGAATATCTTATAGAGCGGATCAACGCAGCTTGCCATTAAAATTAGACCGAATCGCTCAATCGGCTACATAAATGGGTTTCGTTTTTGTTAACGGTTAGTATCTTATTTAATCATTATATTTACTTTATTGATTGATCGGTAATGATAATGTTACATTGATTCCACGCAGCTTTGGTTTTTGAGCACACTTCTCCAGTGCCTCCCGCAGCTCCCAATGCTAGACCAAGAATGTTGCGGTGGCCAAGGTACCTTAAGTGGAACGCGTCACAAGCTGACCTATTCTTCAAGCGGTTAAACACTGAAATAGTGAGTCACTCCCAACTTTCTAACCTTGTTGAAACTGTATTAGCTGTGTAATGGTTAATAAAACATTTCATACCTTGTTGAAACTGTATTTAGGTGCAAGACAAATTCAGTGATGTTACCGACTGATGAACTTATGTGGATTGCCAACCCGGACGAGGGCCTTCCAAACCCGATCCAAGTTCAACAAACCGAACTTCTACCCCCCTATCGGTGGAGTTGCCGCGGATAATAACACCATCTCTTCGCTCCTAGCTACCATGACTCGCAACATCGAAGTTATGAATGAATTAGTCGACGCCGTGAACAATGTGTCCAACGAATATCAAGGAAACTTCGAGACCGTAAATGTTGGGTCGAAGGGGATGCGTGTGCAAATCTCTCGAGCCGAGCCAAAAGGTTGATAGGATTCGAGCAACATTTATCAATCAAAGAACCCAAAATGGCTAGAGAATTCTACCTGAGCTGGCCAGCCCAAGTCCCCGCCGCCGAATTTGATTCTTTGGGAGACACCGCGGCCGTACACCGTAACAACCTACCGCCGAATTTGGAGACTCTACTTTTGGAGACCCTGCTGCTGAATTTGAAGACCCTACTGCTTTACCAGAACAATCCGGAGGGGGTGAGGAGGAGGACACTGTCATACCAGAGGTTGAAACTGATGTTCATGATCAGGCTGAGGTAGCACTATCCATACCTAGCTTGATGCAGAGGGTGAAGCGCCGACGGAGTCGGGTGAAGAAGGTTGTGAAATCACCTTTCACATCCTTTCAATTCAAAAGAAGGAAGACGGTGAAGGATACAACTGCGACCGAGAGACCCCCTCACTCGGAATAACACCCCTTGCCGCGTACCCCTCATCGTGAACCACTAGAGAGCAAGGAACACCAACATCCGACGAGAAAGAGCCCTCCTCACCAGAACAAAACCCCTTTCACTGTATATCCGCATTAATCGAGAAGATTATTCGAGATACCAACGACGAAGAGACACCACAAAGGGATGATGCACCGGCTTTGGACGGTCCCAGCCTCACCCTCACCTCTCGTCTTCGACCACTCCAACTCCACAGAAGTTGCACCCACGACCCGGTACTTCGAAATCATTAGTGTTGTATCAACCGAAATTACCCGTGCCTCCCCCAATGGTATTTCTATAAATATTACTAAATCCATTTATATATGCTTCTATTTAAACATCATACATTAAATTTGAGTTCATTTCAGTGCACGCAGTAACAAGAGTTGAGAGACATAGCAACGTATCCCGGTAGAGACCTTATCGTAGATGACCAGCGCCATGTAATCGAACAGTTTTTGACAAATTATAAGAAGCCGTACGTGCACCAACTTTTATATAATGTTCTTCACATATCTTTAATACATAACTGACATTAAATGGGGTTGATTTTAATGCAGGTGTGATATTATCATAAACCAACGCTTCTTGTTGTTAGATCGTGGGATGATGGACGACTTGCTTTTTAATGAGTTTATCGGTAATGATCATGTCGATGCCCTCGCCGCCATCTTGTACCAAATGAAGAGGATGCATCCCAATAAGTACCGTAAATACATTTATGTTTCCCCATTATTTTCGGTAATGCCCTTAGTTTAGTTTGTTTGACATATTAATGAATGACACTAAAATTTTAACTAAATATCGTTTCCTACGCAGTTATCATAAAATGGATGGCGACCCTTATCAATTTCGAGACACATCACTCCCACAACGGTATCCGACTCGGATTTTATATTTTGTCCTATTGTGCATAATTCTCATCGGGTGTTGTTGGTTTGCGATCTAAAAAATAAAAAGTGGCGAATATACGATTCTCTACCCAACGACATACACAAGGATCTTTGCAAAGACTTTGTGAGTATATGGTGGACGCAATTTAATTTCCTTGACTTGTGTAGATTGAATAAGTAATCGTTATATTGCACTTCGTAGATCAAACTATTTACAGTGCTTAACTGTGGAATGCTTCAAGAATAGGAAACCCGCGTCATGGGGTGTGGCTCACGTCAAAGGTATTCCCAGACAGACGAACAGCGTTGACTGCGGCATGTTTGTCTGCAAATATATTGAAAGACTAACCCGTGCTACCCCGACTGACTGGAAGCAAGAGCAGAATTGGCAAGCTGAAATGCCCATGATCCGCGCTCAACTAGCATATGACCTCTGCATGTGGTTTCCCCGTTATTAAATACAATCGAAAAGAATCGACAGTTGATTGAAATTGGTTTATTGCTTTAAGTCTATTGTTGGTTGTCGGATACAATGTATGTTGGTTGTTTTGATGGAAAATTCCAATGCTTCATTTCTTTTGTCATTTTTTTGGTGTATCGGATAAATTATATCATTGTGCCTCGACTTGGATTTGCAGTTTATTTGCGGTTTATTACAAAGTGTATCGATGAATTTTTACAGCATTTATTACGCTTCTTCCAAATCAAGTCACAACTCCGGAATAAAACGAGAATAATACAAAAATACAACTAAAATAAAACAAGTAGAGAGACGGACTTTTAATGGTTCACAAGATACAACTCGAAAATACTACAATACATCTACAAGATCGCTTATTTATTTCGGTGTATAGGGATGATATCGACGTCGTATTCGGGTTGTAGTGCCGACGAGTCGGAGGAACACACGGAATATTCCAATACAACCGGCGTTGTCCGAGAATAAAACAAGGAGTATTCCAATACAACCGCTTTACCTCCAATCACGGCCGAGCGCGGTTGTATCTAAGTAATATTCCCATCGTTTTTAGAGTGTATTATGTGTTATTAAATTTAAGCTGATTGTAATATTAAAATTTTAATAATTATGCAATCTTATCTAAAAATTATTTCGTTTCTTATAAAGTCTTAAGTGTTACGTAAGTATGTCAATGCTATATATTACAAAAAACACTGAATACGGTGGACTGTATCTTCGAAACATTTTGCCGAATACAGCTGAGCGTAAATTTAATAACATATAATACACTCTAAAAACGATCGGAATATTACATAGATACAACCGCGCTGAGGCATGATTGGGTAGAAAGCCGTTGTATTGGAATATTCCTTGTTTTATTCATGGACAACGCCGGTTGTATTGGAATATTCGTCGTGTTCCTCCAACTCGTCTTGCTTTGTTATTGAATAAGATCCAAAAAAGAGTTTTTTTATATTAAATATTTATAATACATTTTTTTTTTAAATATACACTTTTGAATAAAGAAAAAAGTGTATTCTTAAATTAAATTCCGCGCCACTGCCGAGGAAAGCTACGCACCTAATACTGCTCCAATGCCGACGAAATACAACTGGAAACGAAATGTCTCGAGTACTTTGCCCGGAGGAAAGCTACGCATTTATACCGCTCAAATGCCTAGGAAATACAACTGGAAACGAAACGTCTCGAGTACTTTGCCCGGAGGAAAGCTACGCACTTATACCGCTCAAATGCATAGGAAATACAACTGGAAACGAAACGTCTCGAGTACTTTGCCCGCTACGCATTTAATAGCCCTCAAAAATTTAAATTTTTAGATTTTCGCAGTATTGCGTTTTCTAATCGAGTAGAGAAGAACATTAGAAGATACGCCGGAGTCGAAGACCAAAAAAAGAAGAAGGGGACTAGCAAAGAAATGGTCACCGGCCGACAGTTCGTCGAGGTAATAGTCTTAATCTACATTCGTATTTTTATTAGGAGATAGCATTCTTATACTTAAACTCCGAACAATACTGAAGTACAATCTGGATAAGTCGCCATACAATCTTTCCTCTTTTAGAAATAAACTCTACTTTGTTGCGATTCTACATTAACCTTATAATTTTTGTCTTCATTTTCTAAACAACAAGGGAGCCTCGCATTTATTCACTGCCAAACTCACCTTTTGGAGGAAATATTGCTGAAAATGATCTCTGTCTCTCCATCACCTATCGTAGATATTAGAAATTTTCGGAAAACGTGAGTATAATTTATTATGGAATTATCATTTTTACTAATTTGGCATACCTCTTTCAATCATGTAACTATGATATAATTAATCAAAATATTGGTCTCTTTATAGGTGCAAAAAATTTCATGCAACATCTTCATCAAAAAGGGTAGGAAAATACATGGTCTTTGAAGATTGGGGCATGCATTGGCACGACAAGCAAGGATATTTAAGATTTCTTCGTAGTTGTGCTGATAAGCGAAAATAAGTAATGCTCTCTTCTTGCTTGGATTGGTAAGCGATAAATATTTTTTAACATTTTTATAATACAATTCTCAATATTCATTTATACTTTATATATGTATTATAAAGCAATATTCATCAAGATAAATATCTCAATATTTTAGGAGGAGATGTGGATTCAAGAAAGAATTGAGATTGGTTTACATTATCTCCTAATAGCTGCAAGTCAAGGGCATCTTTTTTCCAAATATACCGCGGGGTTAGTGTTGCTACGTGAAGAGACATCTCGCGCGCATGGGATCGATCTTTTGAACGAGATATCAAATAAAGTACATCAGTGTCGAGAAAAGGTTTCAAGAATCTTCCATAAAATGAGTTGGAAAAAATGGTCTGTTCTACCATTTATTCATTGCAACAATTTGTTATGTGGAAAACCAACTTTGGAAGCTGATAATAGATGGCTAAGTGCGACCTCGTCGAAAGAAGATTCTGCAAAGGATCTTCGCAAATGGAGTCATGAATATGTATTGTTTTTCAATATGAGTTTTTTATCAATATGATGTAAGCTGTGGGCTCAAATTGTAAACTTTCGATCTAATCTAATCATGCCCTATCGTGGTTGTGTCCTAGTAATATTACCATCGTTTTTAGAGTGTACTATCTAGTATTAGAATTACACAATTCGTAAATTTTAAGTATTGCAGTTAGTAGTATAAATCGTTTGCCGAATACAACTCAAAAAATTCCCCGATATATCCAAGATCCAATCGAGATCAATGATAAATCGACGTGCGATTTTTCCGTGGTGTATCGGGATTATATCTCCGTTGTATTACGATCGTAGTGCCGACGAGTCGGAGTAAAACGCGGAATATTCCAATACAACCGCTTTACCTCCAATCATGAACGAGCGTGGTTGTATCCTAAGTAATATTCCCATCGTTTCGAGAGTGTACTATCTCGGTATTAGAATTACCCAATTTGTAATAATAAAATTTTGATAATTATGCAATTTTATCTAAATATTATTTCCCTTATTGTAAACTTTTAAGTATTACGTTAGTGCATAAATCGTTTCAATTACAAAAGAAGACTGGATATGTTGGACTGTTTCAATTACAAAAGAAGGTTGTATCCCTGATATTTTAAGTATTACGTAAGTATGTAAATTTTTTTCAATTACAAAAAAAAAGACTGAACACGTTGGACTGTTTCTTCGAAACAGCTTGCCGAATACAGCTCAAAAAATTCCCTTATATTTTCACAATGTAAATGGAGATCAATGATAGATCGATGTGAGAGTTATCTCTGCTGTTTTGGGATGAAATCGGCGTTGTGTTCGGGTCGTAGTGCTGACGACTTGGAGTAAAACGCGGAATATTCCAATACAACCGGCGTTGTCCACGAATAAAACAAGGAATATTCCAATACAACGGCTTTCTACCCAATCATGCCTCAGCGCGGTTGTATTTAAGTAATATTCCGATCGTTTTTAGAGTGTATTATATGTTATTAAATATAAGCTGGTTGTGATTTTAAAATTTTAATAATTGTGCAATTTTATCTAAAAATTATTTCCTTGATTATGATATTTTAAGTATTAAGTAAGTATGTAAATTTTTTTCAATTACAAAAAAAAGATCGAACACGTTGACTCGTTTCTTCGAAATAATTTGCGAATACATACTAAAAATTCTCGATATTTTCACAATGTAAATGGAGATCAATGATAGATCGATGTGCGAGTTATCTCTGCTGTATTGGGATGATATCGGCGTTGTGTTCGGGTCGTAGTGCTGACGAGTTGGAGTAAAACGCGGAATATTCCAATACAACCGGCGTTATCCACGAATAAAACAAGGAATATTCCAATACAACGGCTTTCTACCCAATCATGCCTCAGCGCGGTTGTATTTAAGTAATATTCCGATCGTTTTTAGAGTGTATTATATGTTATTAAATATAAGCTGGTTGTGATTTTAAAATTTTAATAATTGTGCAATTTTATCTAAAAATTATTTCCTTGATTATGATATTTTAAGTATTACGTAAGTATGTAAATTTTTTTCAATTACAAAAAAAAAGACTGAACACGTTGGACTGTTTCTTCGAAACAGCTTGCCGAATACAGCTCAAAAAATTCCCTTATATTTTCACAATGTAAATGGAGATCAATGATAGATCGATGTGAGAGTTATCTCTGCTGTTTTGGGATGATATCGGCGTTGTGTTCGGGTCGTAGTGCTGACGAGTTGGAGTAAAACGCGGAATATTCCAATACAACCGGCGTTGTCCACGAATAAAACAAGGAATATTCCAATACAACGGCTTTCTACCCAATCATGCCTCAGCATGGTTGTATTTAAGTAATATTACGGTGGTTTTTCGACTCGTATTATCTCGTGATTAAAACAATGATGCAACGAATTGGGGATAAAAAACACAACTTAAAGGGTAAAACACAAGGAGACCAAAAAAAGGTAACTCAATAAATCAACCATAAGCAATCTGTCTGTCATTCAATAAAATCAAAAACTATGTTCAAACAAATTATCCTATATGCTCATTAGCATCAGTAGAACAATTCTTTAGCAGTCTAGAATTCATCGTCCAGATTCATTAGCATGCTTGTGTATGTCTCTTTCGTTGTAGATGGAGGCAGTTCTCGGAGTAATATGAATAAAAAAATAGTAAACATCACAGATTGAATAGTAAATAAATAGCCTCGGCCACATTATAATTTACCCGACTTAAGGGAGCCGACGTTCCAAACCGAGCTTGCCTCGTTTTGGAAAACCGTAGCAAACACTTGACCAAGCATCTTTATCCGTTCCTACATAAAATTCGACACTTTATGACGGAGACAAGATAAGTTTTAGAAATAAAAAATATTTCAGCAAACTAAACTTACTTTTTCTTTTCATATTTTTTTCCCAATATCCTTTTAATCTCGAATTAGATATCCCTTTAGGACGCACCTTTACCGGGTCATTCGCATTTCTCTCTTTACATGGGGTCTTCTTCTTAGTTGTTTTTGCCTTTTGTTGGGGTTCTCTCCCATGTAATATTTCATCAGGCGCCAAGTGTTAGTTTGTTTAGTGTATCTAGCACAAACTTCTCAAAGCAACTTCATGGCCTTGCGTTCTTGTACTTATCCGGTACGCTAATTTATGAACATGTGTGCGATATATAAGACCACTCGAGACGATCGGCAACATTCGAGACCCCTTAAGATGTTGATATTCCAAACTTTGTATATGTCCCTTTTTGCATGTGTACACCATCGAAGTAATATGTGTTTCTCGTAAATTTTGTACACGTTATCATGCCGAAGAACCCTTAGAGCGCGAGCACACAAGAATCCCATCATTTCAAATTTTTTACAATCGCACACGATATCCAAATTAGCTCTGTCTAGTTTCACAATCCAAGCATTTGTCCGTGTCTCTATTATCGAAGGTTCTTATGTGAAATTCTGAATCATTGTTGGCAAATCCTTCCAAAGCAAGTCCACCCAAACCATGAAGAAACTCGACTCAAACTTCGAGTATAAATTCCGCGTGTAAAGTAAAGCAACTCCGCCTCGTAACGTGGCCGCATTTTACCGCAGTGACAATAGCGATTGCTCGCATCGGAAATCTTCATCCTTCTCATTTCTTCGCCAAGTTTTAGCAATATGTTCAAGGGCCGTAAAACATTCGGCTACCGTGCTTGTTGGCTTGCGTAAACTATGACGTATGTTATTAGTCGACTCACTCCTTCGCGTAGATAGGATCCCCATTCCGAAAATGTCTTTATCGAATGCTGTTGACCAACGATGCCTTATATTATACAATTCATCCAACCATACATTTTCCTGAAGTTCTCCTATCTCAATCATTTCGCCCCAAGTTTCTTCGAATTCAGCTTCTGAGTCACATCTACGCATGCATTTAAAAAAGAGATCGTGTACTATCTTGTTTTTCCCCGAACCACAATGCACTTTTGAGGATAGTTTTTTGTATATATGCCATTGACATAATCTATGTCTAGTGTGCGGCAAGCACTCTTGGATTGCTCTACTCATTGCTTGATCTTGGTCGTTGAATATTGTGATCGGGTGCTTGTTATTCATTATACGGATAAGGGCTTTGAATAACCACTCAAGGACTCGATCGTTTCATCCGACAAAAAGCCAACTCGCAAAAGCACATTCTCGCCAATGGTGGTTCACACCGACACCCGCGCACAACATAGGTTGTATTTATTCGATCTATAGCTTGTGTCAAATATTATGACATCACCAAAACAATCATAATCGAGTCTGGACATCCCATCACTCCATAAGAAATTCAACAAACTGCCTGACTCATCAATTTGGACGTCCCACGCAAACATTGGATCCTCGGCTTGCCGTGCAGTGAATAGTTGTAGTAAGGAATTAGCATCCCCAAGTTCAATGTGTAATCTTCTCTCTCGTAAGAGATTATATGCATCCCTCTTCGTACAAGCCTAGGTTCTCCACTCCACCAACTTCGCGGCTAGGAAGCTAAACGCATCTGCGTGGTTCTAATCCCTCGCTTGACATCGATCCGAGGACATCCGCACCGATGTCACTCATCTTTCCGCTCGAACGCAATAGGTGAGTGTCGCCAACATTCGCCAACGGATGGTTATGACTTTCTATGAATTTCTTTACCGACCAGCTCCCTCGACATCAACGGCATATCGGATCATGGCAGACAACCAGCCCTTGTATCCGCTCGCTTGTACCTCACCGATACATCGTCCTTCAATTCTCTCTTCATACCGACCTTACCACAAACAAACTCCCTCGTCTCGATCCTCCTCGAATTCGGCCAATAACCAATGTGGTCCTTTCGCACAAGAATCCAACAATGTGTGCATAGCACAATATTTTTCATGTGCCTCCTTCTCATTATTGATAACGAACTTGAAGCAACATGTTTACAAGTGGATCATCGGAAGCGCCGTGATCATTGGAAGCACCGTGATCATTGGAAGCACCGTCTCTCTCGGTATCCGCAATCGAAAATAGATTCGAATGTCGGTATCACTATACTTAACAACCAATAATACAAAAATAATATCATGATATCACCACAAGAATACCATAATAATAACTATAAAAGCATTGGTGTTTTTCGTGTTTTATCACGAATAATACACCCAAACTAGTAGAGTACCGCCTTCAAATTACCTAAATAAAACCACAAATAAATCAAGCAAAGTTACTCTTAAGAAACCGCCTTAATACCACCACAAAATTCCCAAATTAACACCACGTAACGCTAAAAAAAAAAATTAACAAATATACTTTTCTCAAACTACCTCGATACACCCATAATATTACCATAATACCATCATGTCCCACTATGAAAGAAAACTCGACGTTACTCTTTTGAAACTACGGGCATACTACCGTAATAAAACAAGAATAGAACAAATTTTATTAAGTTTTATTTAGGTAGTTTGAGGGTACTAATCCAAATGCTTTAATAAATATAATAACAAAGAAACACACCCTCCACCAAACTACTAGAGTACTACCTTCAAATTGCCAAAATCAAGCCAACTTAAGTTACTCTTAAGAAACTATCGAATACCACGACAAAACTACCAAAATATCACCACGTACCGCCGAAAGAAAACTTTTGCATATATACTTTCCCGAAACTACCCGAATACAACCATAATAATACCAAAAAAATATCATGGCTCTTTAAGAAAGATCACTTCGACTTTGTTCTTCCGAATCTACAGTGCATACTACCTTAATAAAACTTAAAAACAAGTGAAACACCAATAAAACATCGCATACAACTAAATTTACCAACCTGAGGGATTTCTTCTATCGCAACTAAATTAGCCGCGAATCTTTTCGTCCAATATATTTCGAGATTCGAACTCATTGTCGACTTGATCGGTAGTTTTTTCGCAAACGGCAGCATTCTTTAGCTTTTAGGTTAAAATCAAAATTCAAATTTCGCTCCTCAGCTCCACGACAAGGTAGGTCGACAAAAACCCTAAATGTCGGAATCCTAAAGATAATGGAGACAAAAAATGCCTTTATGATTTGGCGTGGAAATAAAGCGGCAAAAATTACGCAAATTTCTCGGTCGGTCGGGTCGGCGAGACCGAGATAAAAAGCCTTTTTTTCAAACGTGCCATGGTGGGGTCCAGAAATCCACGTGGCTCGTTTTTAATGGCTACTGTACGCACATACGCGTACGCGGTCCGGACCGAATAAAATTCCAGCTTCGACCTAACGACCAACCCATCGACCTAACAGTCAACTTTTGAACAAAAACTAACTTTGGTCAAAATCATCAATCTCGACCCAATGACCAACACATTGACCCAATAAGTCAGCTTTTGACCAAAAAGTCAAATTTGGTCAAAATAGTCAATCCTTGACCCAATGACCAACCCATTGACCCAATATGTTAAATTTTGACCAAAAAATCAATTTTGGTCAAAATAGCCAATTTTGACCTAATGACCAATTTGTGACCCAAAGTGTCAATCTCTCAACAAAAAGTCAACTTTGGTCAAAATGGTCAATCCTTGACCCAAGGACCAACCCATTGAGCCAATAGGTCAACTTTTGACCAAAAATTCAACTTTGGTCATACTCGGTCAATCCTCGACCCAACGACGAACCCATCGACCTAATAGTCAACTTTTGACCAAAAAGTCAACTTTTGTCAAAATGGTGAATCCTTGACCCAATGACCAACCCACTGACCCAATAGATCAACTTTGAGCTAAAAGTTTATTTTGGTCAAAATAATCAATTTTTAACCTAATGCCCAATTATTGACCCCAAAGGTTAACTTTTGACATAAATGTTAACTTTGGTCAAAATGGTCAATCCTTGACCAACCAATGAACCCATAGGTCACCTTTTGACCAAAAAGTCAACTTTGGCCAAAATGATCAATCCTTGATCCAATGACCAACCGATTGACCAAATAGGTCAACTTACGACCAACAAGTCAAATTGGGTCAAAATTGTCAATTTTTGACCTAATTACCACCTCAATGAACTAAATAGTTCAACTTTTGACAAAAAGTCAGCTTTGGTAAAAAAAATTAATTTCTGACACAATGACCTCCCCATAGACCCCAATGGGACAACTTTTGAGCAAAAATTTAATTTTAATCAAAATAATAAATTTTTGACCTAATGACCAATTATTGACTGAATAAGTCAATCTCCGACCAAAAACTCAACTTTGGTCAAAATGGTCAATCCTAGATCTAATGACCAACCCATTGAACCAATAGATCAACTTTTGCCTAAAAAGTTAACTTTAGTCAAAATGGTCAATCCTTGACCCAATGACCAACCCAATAACCAAATAGGTCAACTTTTGACGAAAACGTCAAATTTGGTCAAAAGAGTCAATTTTTGACTTAATGACCAAGTATTGACACAGTAAGTCAATCTCTGACCAAAAAGTCAACTTTGGTCAAAATGTTTAATCCTTGACCCAATGACCAACCCATTGAACCAATAGGTCAACTTTTGACCAAAAAGGCAACTTTGGTCAAAATGGTCAATCCTTGACCCAATGACAAACCCAGTGAGCTAATTGGTTAAATTTTGACCAAAAGATCAATTTTGGTCAAAATAGTCAATTTTTGAATTAATGACCAATTATTGACCCAATCAGTCAATCTCTGACCAAAGTCAACTTTGGTCAAAATCGTCAATCTCGAACCAATGAACAACCTATCGATCTAATAAGGCAATCTTCGACCAAAAAGTTAACTATGATCAAAATGTTCATTCCTTGACCCAATGACCAAACCATTGACCCAATAGGTTAACTTTTGACAAAAAAGTCTTTTTTGGTCAAAGTAGGCAATTTTTTACCTAATGTCCAATTATTAACTCAATAAGACAATCTCTGATAAAAAAGTAAACATTGGTCAAAATGGCCAATCCTCGACTAAATGACCAACCCATTGATCCACTAGGTCAACTTTTGATCAAAAACTCAACTTTAGTCAAAATGGTAAATACTTGACCCAATGACCAATGCATTGACCTAATAGTCAACTTTCGACAAAAAAGTCAATTTTAGACAAAATAATCAATTTTTGAATTAATGACCAATTATTAACCCAAGAAGTCAATCTCCGACCAAAAAGTCAACTTTGGTCAAAATCGTCAATCTCGACCCAATGGTGAACCCATCGATCTAATAGGTAAACTTTCGACCAAAATGTTAACTTTGGTCGAAATGGTCAATCCTTGACCCAATGACCAACCCACTGACCAAATAGGTCAACTTTTGACCTAAAAAGTCAATTTTGGTCAAAATAGTCATTTTATACCAAATGACAACCCCATTAACCCAATAGGTCAAAATTTTATAATAAAATCAACTTTGGTCGAAATGTTCATATTCTGGCCCAATAACCACCCCATTTACCCAATGGGTCAACCTTTGACCAAAAATTCAACTTAATGACCAATTATTGACCCAAAAAGTCAATCTCTGCCCAAAAAGACAACTTTGGTCAAAATGGTCATTCCTTGACCCGATGACCAACCCATTGACCTAATAGGTCAACTTTTGTCCAAAAAGTCAAAATAGTCAATCCTTGACGCAATGACCAACCCATTAACCTAATAGGTCAACTTTTGACCAAAAAGTCAATTTTGGTCAAAAAAAGTCAATTTCTGACCAATGACCGACTTATTGACCCAATACGTTAACTTTTGACAAAAAATTCAACTTTGGTCGAAATGGTCATTTTCTGACCTAATGACCAACCCATTAACCCAATAGGTCAATTAAAGACCTAAAAGTCAACTTTTGTTAAAATGATCAATTCTTGACCCAATGGCCAACCCATTAACCTAATATGTCAATATTATAATAATAAGCCAATTTTCATCAAAATAGTCAATTTTTGACCTATTGACAATTATTGACCCAAAAAGTCAATCTCTTTCCAAAAAGTCAACTTTGGTCAAAATGGTCAATCCTTGACCCAAAGACCAACCCATTGACCCAATTGGTTAACTTTTGAACAAAAAGTTAACTATGGTCAAGATGCTCAATCCTTGTACCAATGACCAACTCATTGGCCTAAAAGGTCAACTTTTGACCAAAAAGCCAATTTTGGTCAAAATAGACAATTTTTGACCTAATGACCACCCATTGACCCAATAGGTTAACTTTTGACCAAAATGTCAACTTTGGTTAAAATGGTCAATTTCTGACCCAATGACCGACCTATTAACCTAATAGGTTAACTTTTCACTAAAAAGACAACTTTGGTCAAAATGGTCAATCCTTGACCCAATCTCCAACCAATTGACCCAATAGCTCAACTTTTGACCAAAAAGTCAATTTTGGTCAAAATAGTCAATTTTTGACCTAAAAACCACCCTATTGACCAAATTGGTCAACTTTGGTCGAAATGGTCAACTTCTGACCCAATGACCAACCCATTGACCCAAAAGGTCAACTTAACACCAAAAAGTTAACTTTGGTCAAAATGATCAATCCTTGTCCAAATGACCAACCCATTGACCCAAAACGTCAACCTTTGAACAAAAAGTAAATTTTGGTCAAAATAGTCAATTTTTGACCTAATGACCAATTATTGACCTGAAAAGTCAACCTTTGACCAGAAGTTCAACTTTGGAAAATGGTTAATCCTTAACCCAATGACCAACCCAGTGACCCAATAGATCAACTTTTAACCAAAAAGTCAACTTTGGTTAAAATGGTCAACTCTTGACCCAATGACCAACTCATTGGGTTAACATTTGACCAAAAAGTTAACCTTGGTCAAAATGGTCAATTTTTGACCGAACAATAACCCCGTAGACTAGATGGGTCATCTTTTGACTAAAAATTCAATTTTGGTCAAAATAGTTAATTTTTGACCCAATGACCAATTATTGACGCAATAAGTCAATCTCTGACGAAAAAGTTAACCTTTGGTCAAAATGGTCAATCCTTGACCCAATGACCAACCCATCAACCAAATAGGTCAACTTTCGACCAAAAAGTTAAATTTGCTCAAAATGGTCAATCTTTGACCTAATGACCAACCCATTCACCCAATAGGTCAACTTTTGACCAAAAAGCAAGTTTTGGTCAAAATAGTCAATTTTTCACCTAATGACCAATTATTACTGAATAAGTTAATCTCGGACCTAAATATCAACTATGGTCAAAATGGTCGATGCTTAACCCAATGACCACCCATTGACCCAATGGGTCAACTTCTGACCAAAAAGTCAACGTTGGTCAAAGGGTCAATCCTTGACTCAATGACAAAAACATTGACCAATTAGGTCTACTTTTGACTAAAAGGTTAATTTTGGTCAAAATAGTCAATTTTTTACCTAATGACCACCCCATTGACCCAATAGGTCCGCTTTGGTCAAAGGGTCAATCCTTGACCAAATGACCAATCCATTAACCAATTAGGTCAACTTTTAACTAAAATGTCAATTTTGGTCAAAATAGTGAATTTTTGACCTAATGACCACACCATTGACCAAATAGGTCAACTTTGGTTAAAACGGTTAATTTCTGACCCAACGACAAACCATTGACCCAAAAGGTCAACTTTTGACCAAAAAGTCAACTTTGGCCAAAATGATCGATCGTTGACCCAATGACAAACTCATTGACCCAATAGGTTACCTTTCGACTATAAAGTAAATTTTTGTCAAAATTGATAATTTTTTACCTAATGACCAATTATTGACCCAATAAGCCAATCTCTGACCAAAACGTCAACTTTGGTCAAAATGGTCAATCCTTGAGCCAATGACCAACCCATTGACCCAATTGGCCAACTTTTGAGCAAAAAGTCAACTTTGGTCAAAATGATCAATCGTTGACCCAATGACCAACCCACTGACCCAATAGGGTTTATGTTTCGACCAAGAGGTCAATTTTGGTCAAAATAGTCAATTTTTGACCTAACGACCAATTATTGACCCAATAAGCCAATCTCTGACCAAAACGTCAACTTTGGTCAAAATGGTAAATCCTTGACCCTCTGACCAACCCATTGACCAATTGGTCAACTTTTGAGCAAAAAGTCAACTTTTGTCAAAATGATCAATCATTGACCTAATAACCAACTCATTAACCTAATAGGTCAACTTTTGACTAAAAAGTAAAATTTAGTCAAAATAATCAATTTTTTTACCTAAAAACCACCCTTTATCCCAGTAGGTCAACATTTGACGAAAAAGTCAACTTTTGTCAAAATGGTCAATTTCTGACCCAGTGGCCACCCATTGACCCATTGGTCAACTTTTGACCAAAATGACAACTTTGGTCAAGATGGTCAATTCGTGACCCAATGATCAACTCATTAGCCCAATAGGTCAACTTTTACCCCAAAAAGTCAGCTTTGGTCACAATGGTCAATTTCTAATCTAATGACCACCCATTGACCCAATGGGTCAACTTTTAACCAGAAATTTAATTTTGGTCAAAATAGTCAATTTTTGACCAAATGACCAATTTTTGACCCAACAAGGTAATCACTGACCAAAATGTTAACTTTAGTCAAAATTGTCAATTCTTGACCCAATGACCAACCCATTGACTCAATAGCTCAACTTTTAACAAAAAAGTCAACTTTGGTCAAAATGGTCAATCCTTGACCCATTAACCAACCCATCGACTAAAAAGGACAACTTTTGACCAAAAAGTCAAATTTGGTCAAAATTGTCAATTTTTGACCTGATGACCACCTCATTGAACTTAAAAGGTCAACTTTCGACCAAAAAGTCAACTTTGGTCAAATTGGTCAATTTCCGACATAATGACCATCAAATTGACTAATGAGTCAACTTTTCGACAAAAATTCAATTTCGGTCAAAATAATCAATTTTCAAGTAATGACCAATTATTGACCCAATCAGTGAATCTCGCATCAAAATGTCAAAATGGTCAATACTTAGCCCAATGACCAACTTATTGAAGCAATAGGTCATCTTTTGACCAAAAAGTCAACTTTGGTCAAAATGATCTATCCTTGACCTAATGACCAACCCAATGACCTAATAGGTCAACTTTTGCGAAAAAAATCAATTTTGGTTAAAATAGTCAAATTTTGAATTAATGACCAATTATTGACGCAATAAGTCAATCTCTGACCAAAAAATTAACTTTGGTAAAAATGGTAAATCCTTGAACCAATGAACAACCTATTGACCCAATTAGCCAACTTTTGGCGAAAAATTCAACTTTGGTCAAAATGGTCATTCCTTGACCCAATGACAACCATTAACCCAATAGGTCAACTTTAGACCAAAAATTCACTTTTGCTCAAAATAGTTAATTTTTTAACTAATGACCAATTATTAACTCAACAAGTCAATCTCTGATAAACAAATTAACTTTGGTCAAAATGGTCAATCCTTGACTCAATGACCAACCCATTGACCCAATAGGTCAACTTTTGACCAAAAACTCAACTTTGGTCAAAATGGTAAATACTTGACCCAATGACCAACCCATTGACCTAATAGGTCAACTTTTGACCAAAAAGTCAATTTTAGTCAAAATAGTTTATTTTTGAATCAATGACCAATTATTGACCCAATAAGTCAATCTCTGACAAAAAAGTCAACTTTGATCAAAATTGTCAATCCTTGAGACAATGACGAACCAATTAACCCATTAGGTAAACTTCTGACTAAAAAGTTAACTTAGCTCGAAAAGATCAATCCTTAACCCAATGACCAACCCTTTGACCAAATATGTCAACTTTTGACCTAAAAAGTCAATTTTGGTCAAAATAGTCAAATTTGTACCAAATGACCACCCCATTGACCCAATAGGTCAACATTTTGCCAAAAAATCAACTTTGGTCAAAATGGTCGTATTCTGACCCAATAACCACCTCATTTACCAAATGGGTCAACATTTGACCAAAAATTTGACTTTGGTAAAAATAGTAAATTTTTTACTTAATAACCAATTATTGACCCAAAAAGTCAATCTCTGACCAAAAAGTTAACTTTGGCCAAAATGGTCAATCCTTGGCCCAATGTCCAACCCATTGACCCAATAGGTCACTATTTGACAAAAAAGTCAAAAATGATCAATCCTTGACCCAATGACCAACCTATTAACCAAATAGGTCAAGTTTTGACCAAAAAGTCGATTTTGGTCAAAATAGTCAATTTCTGACCCAATGATCAACCCCATGACCCAATAGGTTAACTTTTGACCAAAATGTCAACTTTGTTCGAAATGGTCAACTTCTGACCCAATGACCAACCCATTGACCCAAAAGGTCAACTTAACAAAAAAAAGTTAACTTTGGTCAAAATGATCAATCCTTGACCCAACGAACAACCCATTAACCCAATAGGTCAATATTATACCAAGAAGTCAATTTTGGTCAAAATAGTCAATTTTTTATATAATGACCAACTATTGACCCAAAAAAGTCAATCTCTTAACAAAAAGTAAACTTTGGTCAAAATGGTCAATCATTGACCTTAAGACCAACCCATTGACCCAATAGAACAACATTTGAACAAAAAGTCAACTTTGGTCAAAATGGTCAATACTTGAACCAATGACCAACCTATTAACCTAAAAGGTTAACTTTTGACAAAAAGTCAATTTTGGTTAAAATAGTTAATTTTTGAACTAATGGCCTCCTCATTGACCCAATAGGTGAACTTTTGACCAAAATGTCAACTTTGGTTAAAATGGCTAATTTCTGACCCAATGACCACCCCATTGACCCAACAGGTCAAATTTTGACTAAAAAGACAACTTTAGTCAAAATAGTTAATCCTTGACGCAATGAGCAACCCATTGACCCAATAGCTCAACTTTTTACCAAAAAGTCAATTTTGGTCAAAATAGTCAATTTTTGATCTAAAAACCACCCCATTGACCCAAAATGTCAACATTCGTTGACATGGTCAATTTCTGACCCAATGATCAATCCTTAACCCAACGACCAACTCATTGACCCAATACGTCAACTTTTGACCACAAAGTCAATTTTTGTCAAAATAGTCAATTATTGACCTAATGAACAATTGTTGGCCTCATAAGTCAATCCTTGACCAAAACGTCATCTTTGCTCAAAATGGTCAATCCTTGACCCAATGGCCAACCCATTGATCCAACAGGTCAACTTTTGACCAAAAAGTCAACTTCGATCAAAATGGTCGATTCTTGACCCACTGACCAACTCTTTGACCCAATTGGTTAATATTTGACACAAAAGTCAACTTTGGTTAAAATGGTCAATTTCTGACCCAACGACCACCCCGTCGACCTAATTGGTCAACTTTTGACCAAAAATTCAATTTTGGTCAAGATAGTCACTTTTTTACCTAATGACCAATTATTGACCCAATAAGTCAATCTCTGACCAAAAAGTTAACTTTGGTCAAAATGGTCAATCCTTGACCCAATGACCAACCCATCGACCTAATAGGTCAACTTTTGACCAAAAACTCAAATTTGGTCAAAATGGTCAAACCTTGACCTAATGACCAATGCATTAACCTAATAGGTCAACTTTTGACCAAAAAGCCAGTTTTGGTCAAAATAGTCAATTTTTGACCTAATGACCAATTATTGACCTAATAACTCAATTTTCTGACCGAAAAGTCAACTTTGTTCAAAATGGTCAATGCTTAACCCAATGACCACCGGTTGACCTAATAGGTAAATTTCTGACCAAAAGTCAACGTCGCTCAATGGTCAATCTTTGACCCAATGACAAACACATTGTCCAATTTGGTCAACTTTTGACAAAAAAGTAAATTTTGGTAAAAATAGTCAATTTTTTACATAATGACCACCCAATTGACCAATATGTCGACTTTGGTCAAAGGGTCAATCCTCGACCAAATGACCAACCCTTTGACCAATTAGGTCAACTTTTGACTAAAAAGTCAATTTTGGTCAAAATAGTGAACATTTGACTTAATGACCGCCCCATTGACCCCTTAGATCAACTTTAGTTAAAATGGTTAATTTCTGTCCCAACGACGAACGCATTGACCCAAAAAGTCAACTTTTGACCAAAAAGTCAACTTTGGTCAAAATGATTAATCGTTGACCAAATGATAAACCCATTGACCCAATAGGTTAACTCCGACTAAAATGTCAATTTGGTTCAAAATAGACAATTTTTTACCTAATGACCAATTATTTACCCAATAAGCCAATCTCTGACCAAAACGTCAACTTTGGTCAAAATGGTCAACCCTTGAACCAATAACCAACCCATTGACCCAACAGGTCAACTTTTGCGCAAAAAGTCAACTTTAGTCAAAATGGTCAATCATTGACCCAATGACCAACTCATTGACGCAATATGTCAACTTTTGACTAAAAAGTCAATTTTGGACAGAATAGTCAAATTTTGACCTAAAGACCACCCTTTATCCCACAAGGTCAACATAAGATGAAAAAGTTAACTTTTGTCAAAATGGTCAATTTCTGACCCAACGACTACGCATTGACCTAATAGGTCAACTTTTGACCAAAAAATTAACTTTGGTCAAAATGGTCAATTCTTGACCCAATGACCAACTCAATGACCTAATATGTCAACTTTTAACCAAAAAGTCAACTTTGGTCAAAATGGTCAATTTCTAACCCAATGACCACCCCGTTGACCCAATGGGTTAACTTTTAACTAGAAATTAATTTTTTCGTCAAAATAAGAAATTCGACTCTAATGACCAATTATTGAACTAAAAATTTAATCACCGACCAAAAAGTCAACCTTGGTCAAAATGGTCAATCCTTGACCCAATGACCAACCCATTGACCCCATAGGTCAACTTTCGACCAAAAAGTCAACTTTGGTCAAAATGGTCAATCCTTGACCCATTGACCAACCCATTAACCCAAATGAACAACTTTTGACAAAAAGTCTTGGTCAAAATTATCAATTTTTTACCTAATGACCACCCAATTGACTCAATAGTAAACTTTCGACCAAAAATTCAATTTTGGTCAAAATAAATCAATTTTAAGTAATGACCAATTATCGATCCAATAAATGAATTTCGACAAAAAGTCTACTTTAGTCAAAATGGTCAATCCTTCGACCTAATGACTAACCCCGAGCCAATAGACAACTTCGACTAAAAAGTCAACTTTGGTCAAAAGGGTCAATCCTTGACGCAAAGACCAACCCATTGACCCAATAGGTCAACTTTTGAGCAAAAAGTCAACTTTGGTAAAAATAATCAATTTTTGACCTAATGACCAATTACTAACCCAGCAAGTCAATTTCTGACCAAAAAGTCAACTTTGGTCAAAATGGTCAATCTTTAACTCAATGACAACCCATTCACCCAATAGGTCAACTTTTGACCAAAAAGTCAACTTTGGTCAAAATGGTAAATCCTTGATCTAATAACCAACCCATTGACCTAATAGGTCAACTTCTGACTAAAAAGTCAATTTTAATCGAAATAGTAAATTTTTAAATTAATGACCAATTATTAACCCAATAAATCAATCTCTGACTAAAAAGTCAAGTTTGGTCAAAATCGTCAATCGTTGACCTAATGACCAACTCATTGAGCCGATAGGTCAGCTTTTGACCAAAAGGTTAACTTTGGTCGAAATGGTCAATCTTTGACCCAATGACCAACCCATTGACCAAAATAGGTCAACTTTTGACGCAAAAAGTAAATTTTGGTCAAAATAATCAATTTTTGACCTAATGACCTCCCAATGACCTAATAGTTCAACATTTTAACATAAAATCAATTTTGGTCCAAATGGTCATATTCTGACCCAATAACGACCCCATTTACCCAATGGGTCAACATTTCACCAAAAATTCAACTTTGGTAAAAATAGTTAATTTTTGACCTAATGACCAATTATTGACCGAACAAGTCAATCTCTGACCAAAAAAACAACTTTAGTGGAGATGGTCAATCCTTAACCCATTGACCCAATAGGTCAACTTTTGACAAAAAGGTCAAAATGGTGAATCCTAGACCCAATGACCAACCCATTAACCCAATAGGTCAACTTTTGACCATAAAGTCAATTTTGGTCAAAATAGTCAATTTTTGATCTAGTGACCACCCCATTGACCCAATAGGTTGACTTTCGACCAAATAGTCAACATTTGTCAAAATGGTTAATCTTTGTTCCAATTACCAACCCATTAACCCAATAAGTCAATTTATGACCAAAAAGTTAACTTTGGTCAAAATGAACAATCATTGACCCAATGACCAACCCATTATCCCAATTGGTTAATATTTGACCAAATAGTCAATTTCGGTCAAAATTGTCAATTTTTGACCTAATTACCAATTATTGACTCAATAAATCAATCTCTTACCAAAAAGTCAACTTTTGTCAAAATAGTCAATCCCTGACCTAAAGACCAACCCATTGACCCAATAGATCAACTTTTGACAAAAAAGTCAATTTTGGTCAAAATAGTCAATTTTTCAACCAATGAACAACCCACTGACCTAATAGGTTAACTTTTGACCAAAAAGTCAATTTTGGTCAAAATAGTCAATTTTTGACCTAATGACCACCCCATTGACCCAATAAGTTAACTTTTGACCATAATGTCAACTTCGGTTTAAATGGTCAATTTCTGACCCAATCACCAACCCATTGACCAATAGGACAATTTTTAACCAAAAAGTCAACTTAGGTCAAAATGGTCAATCCTTGACCCAATGAACAACCCATTGACCCAATAGGTCAACTTTTGACAAAAAATTCGATTTTTCTTAAAATAGTCAATTTTTGACCAAATTTCCAATTATTGGCCCAATAAGTCAATTTCTGACCAAAAAGTCAACTTTGGCCAAAATGGGCAATCCTTTACCCAATGACCCAATAGGTCAACTTTTGACCAAAAAGTCAATTTTGGTAAAAAAGTAGTAAATATTTGACCGAATAACCAATTATTGACCCAATAAATCAAGCTCTGACCAAAAAGTCAACTTTGGTCAAAACGGTCAATCTTTGACCCAATGACTATCCCATTGACCCAATAGGTAAACTTTCGACCAAATAGTCAACTTTGTTCAAAATGATCAATCCTCGACCCAATAACCAACCCTCGACCCAATAGATCAACTTTCGACTAAAAAGTCAATTTTGGTCAATAAAGTTAATTTTCGACATAATGACCAATTATTAACCCAATATGAAATTTTCGACCAAAAAGTCAACTTTGGTCAAAATGGTCAACTCTCGATCCAATGACCAACCCGTCGACCCAATAAGTCAACTTTTGACTAAAAAGTTAATTTTGGTCAAAATAGTCAATTTTTTACCTAATGACCAATTATTGACCTAATAAGTCAATCTGTGACAAAAAATTAACTTTGGTCAAAATGGTCAATCCTTTACCCATTGGCCAACCCATTAACCCAATAGGTCAACTTATTACCAAAACGTCAACTTCGTCAAAAAGGTTAATCCATGACCAAACGATCAACCCATTGACCCAATTGGTGAACTTTTGTCCAAAAATTCAATTTTGGTCAAAATAGTCAACTTTTGACCAAGTGAACACCCAATTGGCCCAATTGGTCAACTTTTGACCAAAATATCAATTTTGGTCAAAATGGTCAATCCTTGACACAATAACATACCCATAAACCCAACTGATCAACTTTTTACAAAAAAGTAAATATTGGTCAAAATAGTCAATTTTTAAGCTAACAACAACCCCATTGACCCAATAGGTCCACATTTGACCAAAAAGTTAACTTTGGTTAAAATGCTCAACTTCTGACCCAATGACCAACCCCTTGACCCAATAGGTCAACTTTTGACCAAAAAGTTAACTTTAATGAAAATAGTTAATCCTTGACCCAATCACCAACCGATTCTCCCAATAAGTCAACTTTTGACCAAAAAGTTAATTTTGGTTAAAATAGTCAATTTTTGACCTAATGACCACCCCATTGACCCAATATGTCAACTTTGGTCAAAATGACTAATTTCCAAAAGACAAACCCATTGACCCAATAGTCAAGTTTTGACCGAAAAGTTAAATTTGGTTAAAATGGTCAATTCTTATCCCATTAATCAACTCATTGACCCCATAGGTCAAATTTTGAACAAAAAGTCTAATTTGGTCAAAATAGTCAATTTTTTACCTAATGACCAATTATTAACCGAATAAGTCAATCTCTGACAAAAAAGTCAACTTCGCTCGAAATGGTCAATACTTGACCCAACGACCAACCCATTGACCCAATAGGTCAACTTCTTACAAAAAAGTCAATTTTGGTCAAAATGGTTAATCCATGACCCAATGACTAATCCATTGACCCAATAGGTCAACTTTGACCTAATGACCACCTCATTGGCCCAATAGTTCAACTTTAGTTAAAATAGTCAATTTCTGACCTAATGACCAACCCATTAACCTAATAGGTCGATTTTTTACCAAAAAGATAATTTTGGTCAAAATTATCAATTTCTGACTAAATGACCACCACATCGACCCAATATGTAAACTTTTGACCAAAAATCCAACTTGGGTCAAAATGGTCAATTTCTGACATAATCACCACCTCATTGACCCAATGGGCCAACTTTTGACAAAAAATAAATTTTGATCAAAATAATCAATTTTTGACCTAATGACCAATTATTGACCCAATAAGTCAATCTCTAACTAAAAAGCCAACTTTGCTCAAAATGTTCAATCCTTGACGCAATGACCAAACCATTGACCCAATAGGTCAACTTTTGACAAAAAAGTCAACTTTAGTCAAAATAGTCAATTTCTGACACAATGACCACCTCATTGACACTATGGCTCAACTTCTGACCAAAAATTTAATTTTGGTCAAATAATCAATTTTTGACCTAATGATCAATTATTGACCCACTATGTCAATATCTGTCTAAAAAGTCAACTTTGCTCAAAATGGTCAATCATTGACCCATTGTCCAACCCATTGACCCAATAGGTCAACTTTATATTAAAAAGTCAATTTTGGTCAAAATGGTCAATCCCCAATGACCAACCCATTGAACTAATAGGTCAACTTTTGACCAAAAAGTCAATTTTGTTCAAAAGAGTCAATTTTTTGACCCAATGACCACTTATTGACCCAATAGGTCAACGTTTGCCCAAAAAGTCAACTTTTATCAAAATGGTCAATTCTTGACACAATGACCAAATCATTGACTTTAAAGGTAAACTTTTGACCAGAAAGTCAACTTTGGTCAAAATGGTCAATCCTTGACCCAATGACCAACCCGTTGACCTAATAGGTCAACTTTTGACCAAAAAGTCAATTTTAATCTAAATAGTAAAATTTTGAATTAATGATCAATTATTAACCCAATAAATCAATCTCTGACCAAAAATTTAACTTTGGTCAAAATCGTCAATCGTTGACCTAGTGACCAACTCATTGACCCAAAAGGTCCGCTTTTTACCAAAAGGTTAACTTTGGTTGAAATGGTCAATCTTTGACCAAATGACCAACCCATTGACAAAAATAGGTCAACTTTTGACCCAAAAAGTCAATTTTGCTCAAAATAGTCAACATTTGACCTAATGACCACCCCAATGACCTAATAGGTCAACATTTTACCAAAAAAACAATTTTGGTCAAAATGGTCATATTCTGATCCAATAAAGACCCCATTTTCCCAATGGGTCAATATTTCACCAAAAATTCAACTTTGGTAAAAATAGTTAATTTTTGACCTAATGACCAATTATTAACCGAACAAGACAATCTCTAAACAAAAAGACAACATTGGTCGAGAAGGTCAATCCTTAACCCAATGACCAAGCCATTGACCCAATAGGTCAACTTTTGACCAAAAGGTCAAAATGGTCAATCCTAGACCCAATGACTAATCCATTAACCTAATAGGTCAACTTTGGACCACAAAATCAATTTTGGTCAAAATAGTCAATTTTTGATCTAGTGACCACCCCATTGACCCAATATGTTAACTTTTGACTAAAAAGTCAACATTTGTTAAAATGGTCAATCTCTGTTCCAATTACTAACCCATTGACCCAATAGGTCAATTTATGACCAAAAAGTCAACTTTGGTCAAAATGAACAATCCATAACCCAATGACCAACCCATTGTCCCAATAGATTAATATTTGACCAAATAGTCAATTTCGGTCAAAATTGCCAATTTTTGACCTAATGACCAATTATTGACCCAATAAGTCAATCTCTTACCAAAAAGTCAACTTTGGTCAAAATGGTCAATCCCTGACCTAAAGACCAACCACCCATTGACCCAATAGGTCAACTTTTGACAAAAAAGTCAATTTTGGTAAAAATAGTCAATTTTTGAACCAATGACCAACCCATTGTCCAAATAGGTCAACTTTTGACCAAAAAGTCAATTTTGGTCAAAATAGTCAATTTTTGACCGAATGACCATTCCGTTGACCCAATAGGTCAACTTTTGACCATATGTCAACTCTGGTTAAAATGGACAATTTCTGACCCAATAACCAACTCATTGACCCAGTAGGTCAACTTCTGACCAAAAAGTCAACTTAGGTTAAAATGGTTAATCCTTTACCCAATGACCAATCTATTGACCCAATGGGTTAACTTTTAACCAAAAGTCAACTTTGGTCAAAATGGTCAATCCTTGACCCAATGACTTAATAGGTCAACTTTTGACCAAAAAGTCTATTTTGGTCAAAAATAATTAATATTTGACCCAATAACCAATTATTGACCCAATAAGTCAATCTCTAAACAAAAAGTTAACTTTGGTTAAAACGATCAATCTTTAACCCAATAGGTAAACTTTTGACCAAATAGTCAACTTTGGTAAAAGTGATGGATCCTTGACCGAATGACCAACCCCTTGACCCAATAGATCAACTTTTGACCAAAATCTTGGTAAAAAAAAGTTAATTTTTGACATAAAAACCAATTATTAACCCATTATAGAAACTTTTGACTAAAAAGTCAACTTTGGTCAAAATGGTTAATCCTTGTTCCAATGACCAACCCGTGGACACACAGTCAACTTTTAACCAAAAGGTCAATTTTAGTCAAAATAGTCAATTTTTAAGCCAATGACCAATTATTGACCTAATAAGTCAATCTATGATAAAAAATTTAACTTTGGTCAAAATGGTTAAACCTGTACCAATGGCCAACCCATTAACCTAATAGGTCAATTTGTTACCAAAAAGTCAACTTCGTTCAAAAAGGTTAATCCATGAACAAATGATCAACCCATTAACCCAATAGGTGAACTTTTGTCCAAAAAGTCAATTTTGGTCAAAATAGTCAACTTTTGACCTAATGAACATCTAATTGGCCCAATTGGGCAACTTTTGACCAAAATATCAATTTTGGTCAAAATGGTGAATCCTTGACACAATGACATACCCATTAACCCAACTGTTCAACTTTTTTACAAAAAAGTAAATATTGGTCAAAATAGTCAATTTCTAACCTAACAACAACCCTATAGACCCAATAGGTCCACTTATGACCAAAAAGTCAACTTTGGTTAAAATGCTCAATTTCTGACCCAATGACCAACCCATTGAACCAATAGGTCAACTTTTGACCAAAAAGTTAACTTTGGTGAAAATGGTCAATCCTTGACCCAATCACCAACTGATTCTCCCAATAGGTCAAATTTTGACCAAAAAAGTTAATTTTGGTCAAAATTGTCAATTTTTGACCTAATGACCACCCCATTGACCCAATAAGTCAACTTTGGTCAAAATGGTTAATTTCTAACCCATTGACCCAATAGGTCAACTTTTGAGCAAAAAGTCAAATTTGGTCAAAATAGTCAATTCTTGTCCCAATGATCAACGCATTGACCCTATTGGTCAAATTTTAAATAAAAAGTCTATTTTAGTCAAAATAGTCAATTTTCGACCTAAAGACCAATTATTGAACCAATATGTCAATCTCTGACAAAAAAGTCAACTTTGCTCGAAATGGTTAATCATTGATCCAAAGACCAACCCATTGACCCAATAATTCAACTTTTGACCAAAAAGCAACTTTAGTCAAAATGGTGAATTTCTGAGACAATGACCACCTCATTGACCTAATGAGTCAACTTTTGACCGAAGATTCAATTTTGGTCAAAATAATAAATTTTTAATAAAATGACCAATTTTTGACCTAATAAATCAATCTCTGACTAAAAAGTCAACTTTGCTCAAAATGGTCAATCCTTGACCCAACGACCAACCCATTGACCCAATAGGCAACTTCTGACTAAAAAGTTAATTTTGTTCAAAATGGTCAATCCTTAAGCCAATGACTAACCCATTGACCCTATATGTTAACTTTGACCTAATGACCACCAGCATTGGCCCAATAGTTCAACTTTAGTTAAAAAGGTCAATTTCTGACCCAAGGACCAACTCATTAACCCAATAGGTCAACTTTTTACCAAAAAGTTAATTTTGGTCAAAATTATCAATTTTTGACTAAATGACCACCATATCGACCCAATAGGTAAACTTTTGACCAAAAAGCCAACTTTGGTCAAAATGGTGAATTTCTGACACAATCACCACCTAGAGCTGTCAAAAAAACTCGTTGTTCGCGAACAGTTCGTGACACCACCTCATTGACCCAATGGGTTAACTTTTATCAAAAATTCAATTTTGGTCAAAATAATAAATTTTTAACCTAATGACCAATTATTGACCCAATAAGTCAATCTCTAACTAAAAAGTCAACTTTGCTCAAAATGTTCAATCCTTGACGCAATGACCAACCCATTGATCCACAGTCAACTTTCGACAAAAAAGTCAACCTTAGTCAAAATGGTCAATTTCTGACACAATGACCACCTCATTGACACTATGGGTCAACTTTTGACCAAAAATTTAATATTGGTCAAATAATCAATTTTTGACCTAATGACCAATTATTGACCCACCAAGTCAATATCTGTCTAAAAAGTCAACTTTGCTCAAAATGGTCAATCCTTGACCCAATGTCCATCCCATTGACCAAATATGTTAACTTTATACTAAAAAGTCAACTTTGGTCAAAATGGTCAATCCCCAATGACCAAACATTGAACCAATAGGTTAATTTTTGACAAAAATGTCAATTTTGTTCAAAAGGGTCAATTTTTGACCCAATGACCACTTATTGACCTAATAGGTCAACTTTTGCCCAAAAAGTCAACTTTTATCAAAATTGTCAATTCTTGACACAATGACCATCTCATTGACCCTATAGGTCAACTTTTCAACAAAAAGTCAACTTTGGTTAAAATGGTCAATCCTTGACCCAATGACCAACCCATTGCCTAATAGAATAACTTTTGACCAAAAAGTCAATTTTAATCTAAATAGTAAATTTTTTAATTAATGACCAATTATTAACCCAATAAATCAATCTCTGACCAAAAAGGCAACTTTGGTCAAAATCGTCAATCGTTGACCTAATGACCAACTCATTGACCCAAAAGGTCAGCTTTTGACCAAAAGGTTAACTTTGGTCGAAATGGTCAATCTTTGACCTAATGACCAACCCATTGACCAAAATAGGTCAACTTTTGATACAAATTGTCAATTTTGGTCAAAATTGTCAATTTTTGACCTAATGAACACCCCAATGACCTAATAGGTCAACATTTTACCAAAAAAACAATTTTGGTCAAAATGGTCATATTCTGACCCAATAACGACCCCATTTACCCAATGTGTCAACATTTCAACAAAAATTCATTTTTGGTAAAAATAGTTAATTTTTGACCTAATGACCAATTATTGACCGAACAAGTCAATCTCTGACCAAAAAGACAACTTTGGTCGAGATGGTGAATCCTTAACCTAATAACCAACCCATTGACCCAAGAAGTCAACTTTTGACCAAAAGGTCAAAATGGTCAATCCTAGACCCAATGACAACCCATTAACCCAATAGGTCAACTTTTGACCTTAAAGTCAATTTTGGTCAAAATAGTTAATTTTTGATCTAGTGACCACCCCATTGACCCAAAAGGTTGACTTTCGACCAAAAAGTCAACATTTGTCAAAATGGTCAATCTCTGTTCCAATTACCAACCCATTGACCCAATAGGTTAATTTTTGACAAAAAACTCAACTTTAGTCCAAATGAAAAATC
Source organism: Papilionanthe hookeriana x Papilionanthe teres (assembly GCA_022702705.1). Lineage (NCBI taxonomy): Eukaryota > Viridiplantae > Streptophyta > Magnoliopsida > Asparagales > Orchidaceae > Papilionanthe > Papilionanthe hookeriana x Papilionanthe teres. The sequence goes on along the minus strand of CM040425.1, from coordinate 112,444,200 downwards.
CTTGACCCAATGACCAACCCATTGTCCCAATAGGTTAATATTTGACCAAATAGTCAATTTTGGTCAAAATTGTCAATTTTTGACCTAATGACCAATTATTGTCCCAATAAGTCAATCACTTACCAAAAAGTCAACATTGGTCAAAATGGTCAATCCCTGACCTAAAGACCAACCCATTGACCCATTAGGTCAACTTTTGACAAAAAAAGTCAATTTTGGTCAAAATAGTCAATATTAGAACCATGACCAACCCATTGACCTAATAGGTCAACTTTTGACCAAAAGTCAATTTTTGTCAAAATTGTCAATTTTTGACCTAATGACCACCCCATTGACCCAATAGGTCAACTTTTGACCATAATGTCAACTTTGGTTAAAATGGTCAATATCTGACCTAGTCTCTAACCCATTGACCCAATAGGTCAACTTTTGACCAAAAAGTCAACTTAGGTCAAAATGGTCAATCCTTGACCCAATGACCAACCCATTAACCCAATAGGTCAACTTTTGACAAAAAAGTCAATATTGCTCACAATAGTCAATTTTTGACCTAATGTTCAATTACTGACCCAATAAGTCAATTTCTGACCAAAAAGTCAACTTTGGTCAAAATGGTCAGTTCTTGACCTAATTACCAATTCATTGACCCAATGGGTCAACCTTTAACCAAAAGTCAACTTTGGTCAAAATGGTCAATTCTTGACCCAACGATCCGATAGGTCAACTTTTGACCAAAAAGTCAATTTGGTCAAAAAATAGTTAATATTTGACCGAATGACCAATTATTGACCCAATAAGTCAATCTCTGACCAAAAAGTCAACTTTTGTCAAAACGGTCAATCTTTGACCCAATGACCATCCCATTAACCCAAAAAGTAAACTTTTGACCAAATAGTCAACTTTGGTCAAAATGATCAATCCTTGACCGAATGACCAACCCCTTGACCCAATAAATCAACTTTTGACCAAAAAGTCAATCTTGGTCAAAAAAGTTAATTTTTGACATAATAACCAATTATTAACCCAATATAGAATTTTTTGACTAAAAAGTCAACTTTTGTCAAAATGGTCAATCCTTGATCCAATGACTAACCCGTCGACCCAATAGGTCAACTTTTGACCAAAAAGTCAATTTTGGTCAAAACAGTCAGTTTTTGACCTAATGACCAATTATTGACCTTATAAGTTAATCAGTGACAAAAAAATTTAACTTTTGTCAAAATGCTCAATCCTTTACCCAATGGCCAACCCATTAACCTAATAGGTCAACTTATTACCAAAAAGTCAAATTCGGTCAAAAAGGTTAATCCAAGAACAAATGATCAACCCATTAACCCAATAGGTGAACTTTTGTCCAAAAAGTCAATTTTGGTCAAAATAGTCAACTTTTGACCTAATGAACACCCAATTGGCCCAATTGGTCAACTTTTGAACGAAATATTAATTTGGGTCAAAATGGTCATTCCTTGACACAATGACATACCCATTAACCCAACTGATCAACTTTTTTACAAAAAAAAGTAAATATTGGTCAAAATGGTCAATTTTTAACCTAACAACAACCCCATTGACCCAATAGGTCCACTTTTGACCAAAAAGTAAACTTTTGTTAAAATGCTCAATTTCTGACCCAATGACCAACCGATTAACCCAATCGGTTAACTTTTGACCAAAAAGTTAACTTTGGTGAAAATGGTCAATACTCGACCCAATCACCAACTGATTCTCCCAATAGGTCAACTTTTGACCAAAAAGTTAATTTTCATCAAATTAGTCATTTTTTGACCTAATGACCACCCCATTGACCCAATATGTCAACTTTGGTCAAAATGATTAATTTTTAACCCAATGACAAACCCATTGACCCAATAGGTCAACTTTTGACCAAAAAGTCAAATTTGGTCAAAATGGTGAATTCTTGTCCCAATGATCAACTCATTGACCCCATAGGTCAAATTTTGAACAAAAAATCTATTTTGGTCAAAATAGTCAATTTTTGACCTAATGACCAATTATTGACCCAATAAGTCAATCTCTGACAAAAAAATCAACTTTGCTCGAAATGGTCAATCCTTGACCCAATGACCAACACATTGACACAATAGGTCAACTTTTGACCAAAAAGTCAACTTTAGTAAAAAATGGTCAATTTCTGACACAATGATCACCTCATTGACCTAATGGGTCAACTTTTGACCGAAAATTCAATTTTGGTCAAAATAATCAATTTTTAATCTAATAACCAATTATTGACCCAATAAGTCAATCTCTGACTAAAAAGTCAACTTTGCTCAAAATGGTCAATCCTTGACCCAATGACCAAACCATTAACCCAATAGGTCAACTTTTGACCAAAAAGTCAATTTTGGTCAAAATGGTCAATCCTTGACCCAATGACTAACCCATTGACCCAATATGTCAACTTTGACCTAATGACTACCCCGTTGACCCAATAGTTTAACTTTAGTTAAAATGGTCAATTTCTGACCCAGTGACCAACCCATTAAACTAATAGGTCATCTTTTTGCCAAAAAGTTAATTTTGGTCAAAATTATCAATTTTTGACCAAATGACCACAACATCGACCCAATAGGTAAACTTTTGACCAAAAAGCCAACTATGGTCAAAATGGTCAATTTCTGACACAATCACCACCTCATGTCACCAATGGGTCAACTTTTAACCAAAAATTCAATTTTAGTCAAAATAAACAATTTTTGGCCTAATGACCAATTATTGACCCAATAAGTCAATCTCTAAGTAAAAAGTCAACTTTGCTCAAAATGGTCAATCCTTGACGCAATGACCAACCCATTGACCCAATAGGACAATTTTTGACAAAAAAGTCAACTTTAGCAAAAATGGTCAATTTCTGACACAATGACCACCTCATTGACATTGTGGGTCAACTTTTGACCAAAAATTTAATTTTGGTCAAAATAATCAATTTTTGACCTAATGACCAATTATTAACCCACTAAATCAATTGTTGACCTCATTTTTTATGAGGTCTTCTCTTCTTCTTTTAGTGCTCAGGATCTAGCCTTAGGCTTTTCCTTTGACTATCTTAGAGGATTAGAATTGGGACCCACCTTTTAGAAATTCAAACCACTTCTAAACTCCCTGCAAACTCCACAAACTCTGACCGTAGACCCCTAATCACCTAGAGGGTTGAAATCAAATGTGGAAGCTTGAAGGATGAGTTCCTATAGGACTCTTCGGGCCTTAGATCGCCCCGGCGGCCCTGGTCTCGGTGAAGGGTCGACTCGCACACACACTACACCTACACACTACACTTTCACACACTTCCTAAAAACACACCCATACCCGACTTGACCTCCCGACTCATGTAGGTGATTCACATGGATGGTCCTTAACCCCTAAGCCCTCGCTAAGAGGGTTAGGAACAACATAATGAATGCCTCAAATGAGTCCCTTCATGGCTCATGTGGGCTTGATATGGCTTCATGGCTCAACAAAAATGATTTCATTCCACTTACATCCACCCAATCTTCAATTTTCCAAATTTTCAATTTTCGACCCCCGGACCCTACACCCGCTAACCTACCCAAAGCCCCGAATAGCTCCAAATTTCTCAAAATTTCCAAATCACCCAAAATTCTCCAAAATCATTCCCAAACATTTCCACATCACTCAAATTGATCATCCATACCTAAAAATATCAAAAATTCCAAAAATACCTCCCAATACCCTCCAAATACCCAAAATACCCCTCCTAGCCAAAAAATCCAAAAATTTAGAAAATTCCCAGAAAATTCCAGAAAATCCCAAATGTTCCCAATTTCATTTTGTTCAACTACACCATGGGCCAATTTTGTCAATTTACCCTACTTTTGTCAAAACCCCCAATTTGACACATTTTAACCCTAAGTGAACCCAATGTCAAAACCTAACCTACCCAATTGACCCAAATTCTGGTCCAATTCAATTCTAAACTTCAATTCAACATCCCCAACACCAATTTAGACCAAATCCAAGCCCAATTTGATTGAAATTTGGATCCAATTTCACTTTTGGCCTTAAAGCCCAATTTGGACCCATGACCCAAACTTAGCCAAAACTCACCCAATTCAACTCCAATCAACCCCAAATCTTTTCTAAACCTTCCTTAACATCCCCATAAACAAAACACTAACATGATTTGCCCAAGATTTTGATCCAAACCCCACTCAAATTCAACCCAAAGCTAAAAGGCCCATTTTTGACCTAAACCCAAACCTAGCCCAAATGAGCCCAAATCCCAAAATCAAAACCTAACCAAAGCCAAAACCTCTTTGAATCCCATAAACATTTCCCAACATTAATTTTACATCAATTTCAACTCTAGCCCAACATTGGCCCAAGTTAGCCCAATTTGACCTACATAGGCCCACTTACCAATTAAACCCAAATTCAAACCAATTCAAGTCCAAATCACACCAAATTGACTCCAAACCACTCATGACACATCCCTAAACCAAACTCAACAATTATTTGGCCCAACCTCTTTACAAAATTTCTATCCATAAATTCATTTTCAAACCTAAAAGCCCACTTCCCTAAACCTTCCTAAAAGCCCATTTCCACCAAATACAAAAGCCCAAATTTGGCCCTAAAGCCCACATGACATTTCCATTTGCCATCCATTTAATCAAAGCCATTCCCTAAGTTATAATTACATCATCAAACAATTCCAAATCAAGCCCCATACAAATTCACATCAAAATATCAAAATTTTTCTTAAATCCATTTACATGAAATCGACTCGACTTTTCCCAAGCCAAAGGTGAGCCATGAAGCCATGCATGAGCCACATGGAAGCCATGAGAGCTTCTTTACATGTCACCATACCATATTGGGTAGGAAGGAGGGCCCCTTTCCTTAATCCCTAAAGCTCATTAGCTTTAATCATGATTCACCTAAACCTAAATTTAATCCAAATATATTTGGATGGAGACTTCTCCATGCCAAACCAACTGATCCCTTTGATCCCCCACAAGCACCCAAAGCCACCTCGAAGGGTGCACCAAGCCCAAATGGGTGAGTTGACCCATTTAGACCCAAAAACTAGCCATGCCCCATTCTACTTTGGATCAAAGCCTTTACACTCGGCATTTGCCAATTGCTTGCACAAACACCTGCCCCGACCCACCCGACCCCGAGGGTGACCCTTGCCCGCCGGCCACCACCGGCCGCCGGAAAACTCCATGGCCGAGAGGTCCAAGTCAATCCAAGCTTGGAATTCTCACTCGCTGAGCCGCCCCATGCCCAAGGGCCATTGCACTGTTCTTCACTTGCCATGAGCGACCGATCCGCCCTCAACTCCCCGGAAGGCCCTCCGACCTCGCCTATTTAAACTCCCCACCTCTCGGCCATGAGGAGGTGCTGAACCAGACCATACCAAAACTCTGCCAAAATCACTCCTCACTCCCCTCTAAACTTAGAGCAATTGATCCCCACTGTTCTCCTGCTCCAATACCCATTGATTGAGCTCAATTTTGAAGCTCAATTCTCGATGCCGAACAGGACATTCCCGAATCCTTCACCAAAATCAAATTAAACTCACCTACACCTTCACTGTGCCAAGAGAAGAAGTTTTCCCGATGAAAGCCCCCTCTCCGAGCCACCCAGCTTGTTCCAGTACTCCAAAGGTTGTGATCGGCCTTGGTGGAAACTACACTCAGGCAATTCACCACATCCCTGTGCTTCATCCCTAGCCTCCCTGCAGCCTCCAACGAACGGCCAAACATCTCCGATCGAGGCTTCACCTCTCGCAGCAAAGGTATGAACTAATTCTTCATCCCGAGCCTCCGGAGATTCTCCATTTCAAATGCTTTAATTTCAATGCATGGTAACCGTATAGATGTGTTCGTCTCTTCAAGACGAATCCATAGAGCATAAGATCATGAAAATCCATCGAGTATCGAGTGAGATATTAGGGATTTAGTGTGGACGGCTCTCGGGTGAGGACATTTGGGGACGATGAACGGATGCCGTCCATTTAATACACGCGCGCACGGACGGCCGAGATCGCGCCGGATGAGGAGACGGAACGATACGGCCGGGCCCCGGGACGGCCGACTCGGATGGCGGCGCCCAATCACGCCGCGACACGTACCCCTTCGGAGCTGCCGATGTTTCGCCGGCGCCGCGTGGATAAGTAGAAAATTAGGGGTATTTTCTATTTATTTAATTCCCTAAACTTCAAAAATTCATAACTTTGTGTAGGAAAATCATAAATATAAAATAAAAATACCCTCTTGCTCAGTGGAATCGCAGGAGAATAATGTGGAAAAGAAATCATTTAATTTCATCAAGTATCTTATTTTTTATAATTTATTTACTCTCTCGCATACATTTAATTCTCCATGCATGTATACAATTCACCATGGCATGAGACCATGGGCTTTTGAAGCCTCTCGACTTCGGGAACATTCCCCGAATTTTCCAAAGTCGAGGCCATCCCTATGAAGAGTTATTGATTTTTCAAATTCATGTCACTGTTTTGAGTATTTTAATTCCAATAAATAGCATGTTGTGAAATAAATTCTAGGAAAATTTGGTGATGTTCCTTATGACCAGCAGAACCCTAGGAAAAATAGGTTTTGAAGTTAGTTCATTTTAGACAACCCTAATCGGCTTAAACACTCAAAATAGGTCTCTAATTAATTAGAGTTAACCATAGATCAAATTGACTTGAAATCAATTCTCCACTGACCTTTAGGATCAGAGGAACCCACCATAAAAGTTTGAAGTCAATCGGACTTGGTTAGCCCTATTAATTGGGTTGATTAAGCCATTTAGTCATTTTAAACTTTAAAAATTCATAACTTTCAAAATACCTTTCAAAAATTCACCAAATTGGTTTTAGAGCCTCTCTGATATCAGGGGAATTTAAGAAAATTAAAATTTCAATTTTCTAAAAAAGTTGATTTTTAATATTATTTTAATATTTTTAATAATTAAAAAATAATAAAAATCACAAAAATAATAAAATTCACCAAAATGTCACATTTTGAATTTTAATCACTTAGGAACAAACCCCATATTTTTCTTAGGCCTATTTGGTGAGATATTAATTTTTAAAGTTCTAGGGTAATTTTAAAATTAAAAAAATGTATTTTCTAGCATTTTCACTAAAATAATTATAATAAATCATAGAAAAATCAGAAAATTTCAAAGTTTGCTTCTCTGGTTTCCTTGATATCAGAGAGATTTTTGAAAAACATAAAATTCATTTTTCAACATTTATTTTATTTTTAAATTAATTAATACTCCAGAACTTAAAATAATTCTAATAAATAAAATATAATTCAAAAATCACAAAATTTGGTCCAAGTGGTCCTCTGGTCATTAGGAATGTCCCATAATTTTCTTAAGGACAGAAACTTTTCCTTGGTCATGTTATTAAATTTTCCTTGGAAATCTCTATTTTCTACCAAAAATAATTATATAAATAAATTAAATACAGAAAAATCACATTTTCTCCTCTCATGTCTTTAGTGACATATGAGTGAAGTCACATAAAAATTTCAAGTTCATTTGAGTTCAATTTAGTGAGTTATGAAATTATTAAGCTTAAAGGGTAAAGTGGTAATTAAATTTTTTTTTTAATCCTTAATTAAAACTTTAGGTTTAATAAAAAATTAACAAGTAGAATATTTGATCCTAATCTGATTTGGATGATTGAAATTTAATAATTGAAGGGTAGAAACCCATTAAGCAATTTAAAATGATTAAACTTTAATTAAATAATTGATTAAATTTGGAAGAATAATAAAATTGGAATTATTAAAATAGGGATATTATTAGGAAGAGATTTATTCTTTAATTTAAAAAATCCCTAAATTAATCATTTCATTAATGTTTAATTCTTAATTAAAATGATAATTCAAATTTAAAACATTGAAAGACTTAATCATTAAACTAAAATTAAATAATCGAACTCTTTAATTAAAATTAAAATGAATAAAATTAAATTAAATTAAATTAAAAATTAAATTAAATTAAATTAAATCAAATTAAAAATTAAATTAAAAATTAAATCAAATTAAAAATTAAATTAAAAAATTAAATTAAATTAAGAATTAAATTAAATTAAATTAAATTAAAAATTAAATTAAATTAAATAAATTAAATTAAATTAAATTAAATTAAATCAAATTAAATTAAAAATTAAATTAAATCAAATTAATTTAATGTAACATCAAACCAAACTAAATTGAATTAAATTAAATCAAATTAAAAATTAAATTAAAAAAAATTAAATTATATTAAGTTAAATTAAATTAAATTAAATTAAATATAAAGACATGAAGAATTCAAAAATAAATCTAAGATAACTTGAACACTATTCCAAACTTAAATCATCAATTTGAACTTAAATTTGAATCACAAATCATTAAATATCATTTTGCCCTTAGGAGCTTTTACTATCGTAACTCCTAAACGTAATATTAAATGAAATGTTACTTCACTTATAGGACATTCAAATATCCTAGTTCACCGAGCGGTGTTAACAAAACTTGAAAACCTCTGGACGATCGATTCATTTACATAATTAAATTCTCTTGGACTTAAAACAATCCTAAAAATATTGAAAAGATGTTTAGGATTCTTCTTAAGCACTTCCTCAATATGATAGGATATTTATAAGAACAATTGAACTTAATTGTTCTTTGATGAAGAAAATCGTCTTCAAACTAAAAACACAAGGAACCTAGACGTCATAGGAAATGACTAGCTATAGGATTAGGAATTTGTAGAAAACCCTAACCCTTACCTTAGCTTTACCTAGGAACTTGCTTAAATATTCTAACCGTGTTTTAAGTGCAACTTGGGATGACGGGAAGACCCTCCGAGTACGCTTTTATTTTATCGCAATTTACTTTCCCGCAATTTACTTTCTTGCAATTTACTTTATTGCAAATGCACTTTATTTTTCTCGCATGATAAAACAACCAGTTGCATGAAAACCTACACCTTTAGGACGTAAACCAAAACCGAAACCCATAACTAAATTAAAAGACACTACAAGATAAAATTCACCTCCACAATATTTCAAAATATAAGACAACTCAAAATTTAATCACAAAACGTAACAACAAAACTACAACTACAACTAAATTAAAACGTCTCATTGAATGATCGGGAATACCTCGGATGATGTAACCCACGTGCCGCTAACGGGATTTCCCACGGCCTAAATGAAAGTGCGGAACTCATTTAGTTGAGTTTAGCAAATTCATCCGGACTAAGTGAATTCGATGAAAATAACGGTGTCGGGATGACGGAACCGTGGGATCTTAATCGGTTCGTTTAATCAACTTTAAGATTTGTTTTAATTAAAACATAAAAAACACTTGGAAATTAAGACTTTCTTTAAACCCGAACACTTCTCTCATCTCCCCGATTTATGATTTCTAAAACTAAACCTCTGCAACAACAAGGAGCTCGGAGCATGGTGGGCAGCACGGCCATCGTCGTCAGCAAAACTGAAATCTACATCAGCAAAACTTTCCTAGAATTAAACAATAAAGCCATAGGACTTCGAGGTAGTTTGCCTAGTGCAACATAAATCCTCAACTCTTCGTTAGGCATTTGCATTGCAAATTAAGCCCTAACCGGTCTTAGGATTCCGAGGTAGTTGTCCGATACGACATAAACCCTCATATCTTCCGTGCTATTTGTATGATTTTATCATATAAATATAAGCCCTAATTAACTAAAATTGGCAAGATTAAAACATTAAATGAACGTTAGGACTTTCCTAAATCCAAGCCAAACAATAGGATAGTCGGGAGATTACCGAAGTTCGCTTCGAATCCGTAATTTCTCCTACTTTTCTTCCTTTGAATTCCCAAAATAAAATGTTCCAAGCTTGATCCATTCCCTATCGAGATTCAAAAAATTCAATTCTTCGAAAACTTAAACTTTGAAATTCTTGAGAGCGGAATTATTGATTATTATCGAGAGTTTTCTTAGGTGATTCCCGTCACTTAAGATGTAATTAACTATAGGGGCTTGCCCTTATAGGGAATTTTAAAGAACCGTGTAATATAAACCCCGTTTAATGTTTTCATACTAAGCAGGGGAACTTGTCGGCTTATAAAATTGGTTTGCAGACCAAACGGACGTCACAAATCGTCTAGTTTATTTAATCGAGCCCCACCATCAAGCAGTGTGTCTATCCTTAGGGATAGATACACGGTTTGTGATGCGGTGCTCGTTTATATAAACTACTCGTGATGTGAGATCGGTTTGATTTCATATCTTAAAATTTTCAAATTTAAAATTATTTTCAAAATCAAATACTACTTTTCAAATTATTTATTTAAATTAAATTAAAATTCGCCGACAATTTCTGTAGGCGACCCCTTTTTAAAATAAAACACATAACCTAAAAATATGCCAACATCAATATGTGTCTAAAAAGTCAACTTTACTTAAAATGATCTATCCTTGACCCAATGTCCAACCCATTGACCCAATAGGTCAACTTTATACCGAAAAGTCAACTTTGGTCAAAATGGTCAATCCCCAATGACCAACCCATTGAACCAATAGGCCAACTTTTGACCAAAATGTCAATTTTGTTCAAAAGAGTCAATTTTTGACCTGATGACCACTTATTGACCCAATAGGTCAACTTTTGCCCAAAATGTCAACTTTTATCAAAATGGTTAATTCTTGACCCAATGACCAACTCATTGACCCTATAGGCCAACTTTCCACCAAAAAGTCTACTTTGGTCAAAATGGTTAATCCTTGACTCATTGGCCAACTAATTGACCCAAAAGGACAACATTTGACGAAAAAGTCAATTTTGGTCAAAATTATAATGACCACCTCATTGACCTAATAGGTCAACTTTTAACCAAAAAGTCAACTTTGGTCAAAATTGTCAACTTCTGGCACAATCACCACCCCATTGACCCAATGGGTTAAGTTTTGACTAAAATTCAATTTGGGTCAAAATAATCAATTTTTGACCTAATGACCAATTATTGACCCAATAAGTCAATCTCAGACTAAAAAGTCAACTTTGCTAAAAATGGTCAATCCTTAACGTAATGACCAACCCATTGATCCAATAGATCAACTTTTGACCAAAAAGTCAACTTTAGTCAAAATGGACACTTTTTGACATAATGACCACCTCATTGACCCAATGGATCAACTTTTGACCAAAAATTCTATTTTGGTCAAAATAATTAATTTTTAACATAATGACCAATTATTGACCCACAAAGTCAATCTCTGACTAAAAAATCATCTTTGCTCAGAATGGTCAATCCTTGACCCAATGACCAACCCATTGACCTAATAGGTCAACTTTTGACCAAAAAGTCAACTTTCGTTAAGATGGTCAATCTCTAATGTCCAACCCATTGACCCAGTAGGTCAAGTTTAGACCAAAAAGTCAATTTTGTTCAAAACAGTCAATTTTTGACTTAATGACCACCCCATTGGCCCAAAAGGTCAACTTTGGTTAAAATGGTCAATTCTCGACCCATTGACCCAATAGGTTGGCTTTTTACCAAAAAGTCAACTTTGGTCAAAATGATCAATTTTTGACCCAATGATCAACCTGTTGATCTGATAGGTCAACTTTTGACCAAAAAGTCAATTTTGGTCAAAATAGTCAATTTTTGAACTAATGACCAATTATTGACTCAATAAGATAATCTCTGACCAAAATGTCAACTTGGTCAAAATGATCAATCGTTGACCCAACGACGAAACCATTAACCAAATAGGTCAACTTTTAAATAAAAAGACAACTTTTGGTCAAAATGGTCAATCCTTGACCCAATGACCAACACATTTACCCAACAAGTCAACTTTTGACCAAAAGGTCAATTTTGGTCAAATTAGTCAATTTTTGACATATTAAGCACGCCATTGACCCAATAGGTCAACTTTGGTTAATATAGTCAATTTCTGACCCAACGACTAACCCATTGACCCATTAAGCTAACTTTTGACCAAAAAGTCAACTTTGGTAAAAATGATCAATCCTCGAACCAATGACCAACACATTAACCCCATAAGCCAACTTTTGAAAAAAATCAATTTTGGTCAGAAAAGTCAATTTTGGTCAGAAAAGTCAATTTTTGACCTAATGACCAATTATTGACCCGATAAGTCTATCTCTGACCAGAAAGTCAACTTTGGTCAAAATGGTCAATCCTTAACTCAATGACCAACCCATTGCCCCAATAAGTCAGCATTTGACCCAAAAGAAAACTTTGGTCAAAATGGCAATTTCTGACCCAAAGACCACCCTGTTGACCCAATGTGTCAACTTTTGACAAAAAAATTAATTTTGGTCAAAATAATCAATTTTTGACCTAATAAGTCAATCTCTGACCAAAAAGTCAACTTTGGTCAAAATGGTCAATCCTTGCCCAATGACCACCAATTGACCCAATAGGTCAACTTCTGACCAAAAAGTAAACTTTGGTCCAAGGGTCAATCCTTGACCAAATGACCAACCCATTGACCAATTAGGTCAACTATAGACTAAAAAGTCAATTTGGGTCAAAATAGTCAAATTTTGACCTAATGACCACCCCATTGACCCAATAGGTCAAATTTTGTTAGAATGGTCAATTTCTAAACTAACGGCCAACCCATTGATCCAATAGGTCAACTATTGACCAAAAAGTCGACTTTGGTTAAAATGATCAAATATGACCCAATGTCTAACCCATTGACCCAAAAAGCCAGTCTCTAACGAAAATGTCAACTTGGTCAATCCTTGAACCAATGACCAACTCATTGACCCAATTTGTCAACTTTTGAGCAAAAATTCAACTTTGGTCAAAATTATCAATTGTTGACCCAATGACCAACCCATTGAACCAATTGGTTAACTTTCGACCAAACAACCAATTTTATTCAAATAAGTCAATTTTTGACCTAATGACCAATTATTGACCCAATAAGTCAATCTCTGACCAAAACGTCAATTTTGGTAAAAATGGACGATCCTTGACCCAATGACCAATAGGACGACTTTTGAGCAAAAAGTCAACTTTGGTCAAAATGGTCAATCCTTAACCCAATGAACAACTCATTAACCCAATAGGTCAACTTTTGACCAAAAAGTCAATTTTGGTCAAAATAGTAAATTTTTGACCTAATGACCACCTATTGTTAAAATAGTCAACTTTCGTCAAAATGGTCAATTTCCGACTCAATGGGTCAATTTTGGACCAAAAAGTCAACTTTGGTCGAAACGGTCAATTCTTGACCCAACGAACAACACATTGACCCAATAGGTCAACTTTTAACCAGAAAAACAACTTTGGTCAAAATGGTCGGATTATGACCTAATGACCACCCCGTTGAACCAATAGGTCAACTTTTGACCAAAAATTTAATTTTGGTTAAAATAGTCAATTTTGGACCTAATGACCAATTATTGACCCAATAAGGCTTTCTTTGACCAAAAATTCAGCTTTGGTTAATATGGTTAATTTCTAACCCAACGTCTAACCCATTGACCCAATAGGCCAACTTTTGACCAAAAAGTCAACTTTGGTCAAAATGATCAATCATTGACCCAATTACCAACCCATTAACCCAATAGGTCAACTTTTGACCAAAAAGATATTTTTTGTCAAAATAGTCAATTTTTGACCTAATAAATAATTATTGACCCAATAAATCAATCTCTAACCAAAAAGTCAACTTTGGTCAAAATGGTCAATCCTTTACCCAATGATCAACCCATTGACCAAATAGGTCAACTTTTGACCAAAAAGTCAACTTTGGTCAAAATGGCCAAACATTGACCCAATAGGTCAAAACCCCAATAGGTCAACTTTTGACTAAAGAGTCAATTTTGGTCAATTTAGTCATTTTTTGAACTAATAACCATCCATTGACCAAATAGGTTAACTTTTGGCCAAAATATCAACTTTGGTCAAAATGGTTAATTTCTTACCCAGTGACCAACCCATTGACAAAATAGGTCTACTTTTGACCAAAAAGTCAACTTTTGTCAAAATGGTCAATTAGTTAACCCAATGACCAACTCTTTGACCCAATAGGTCAAATTTTAAACATAGTCAATTTTGGTCAAAATAGTCACTTTTTTACCTAATCACTAATTATTGACCCAATAAGCCAATCTGTGACCAAAATATCAACTTTGGCTAAAATGTACAATCCTTGACCCATGACCAACCCATTGACCCAATATGTCAACTTTTAACCAAAAAGTAAACTTTAGCCAAAATGGTAAATCATTGACCCAATGACCAATCCATTGAACCATTAGGTCAACTTTTGACAAAAAAGTTAATTTTGGTTGATATAGCCAATATTTAACATAATGACCACCCCATTGACACCGTAGGTCGACTTTTGACCAAAAAGTTAACTTTGGTCAAATTGGTCATATTCTGACCCAATGACCAACCTATTGACCCAATAGATCAGCTTTTCACCAAAAAGTTAACTTTAGTCAAAATATTCAATTGTTGACCCAATGACTCACCATTGATCCAATAGATTAACTTTTGACGAAAAAGTTAATTTTTGTTAAAATAGACAATTTTTTACTTAAAGACCAATTATTGACCCAATAAGTCAATCTCTAACAAAAAAGTCAACTTTGGTCAAAATGATCAATCCTTAACCCAATGACCAACCCGTTGACCCAATAGGTCACCTTTTGAACAAATATTCAATTTTGGTCAAAATAGTCAATTTTTGACCTAATGACCAATAATTGACCCAATAAGTCAATCTCTGACAAAAAAGTCAACTTTTGTCATAATGGTCAATCCTTGACGGAATGATCAACTCATTGACACAATAGTTCAACTTTTGACAAAACTGTCAACATTGGTCAAAATGGTCACTGCTTAGCCCAATGTCCAACCAATGACCCAATAGGTCAACTTTTGACCAAAAAGTTAGTTTTGGTCAAAATAGTTAATTTTTGACGTAATGACAAATTATTGACCCAATAAGTCAATCTCTAACCACAAAGTCAACTTTGGTTAAAATTGTCAATCCTTGACCCAATGACCAACCCATCAACCCAAAAGGTCAACTTCTGACCAAAAAGTCAACTTTAGTCAAAATGGTCAATTCTTGACCCAATGACCAACCCATTGACTAAATAAGTCAACTTTCAATCAAAAAATCAATTATGATCAAAATTGTCAATTTCTAACCTAATGACCACCCCCATTAACCCAATAGGTCAACATTAGTTAAAATGGTCAATTTCTGACTCAACGTCCAACCCATTGACCTAATTGGTCAAGTTTTAACCAAAAAGTCAACTTTGGTCAAAATGATCTATCGTTGACCCAATGACTAACACATTGACCCAATTGGTTTACTTTTGAGCAAAAAGTCAATTTTGGTTAAAATAGTCAATTTTTGACCTAATGATAAATTATTGACACAATAAACCAATCTCTGACCAAAACGTCAACTTTGGTCAAAATGGTCAATCATTGACCCATTGACCAACCCATTGACCAAATAGGTCAACTTTTGACCAAAGAATATGCTTTGGTCAAAATGGTCAATTATTTACCTAATGACCAATCCATTGACCCAACATGTCAACTTTTGACCAAAAAGTTAAATTTGGTCGATAAAGTCAATTTTTATCTTAATGATCACCCATTGACGCATTAGGTCATCTTTTGACCAAACTGTCAACTTTGGTCAAAATGGTCATATTATGACCCAATAACCAGTGCATTGACCCAACAGGTCAGCTTTTGACCTAAAAGTTAACTTTAGTCAAAATGGTCAATCGTTGACGCAAGGACTAACCTATTGACCCAGCTGATCAACTTTTGACCAAAAAGTCAATTTTGGTCAAAACAGTCAATCTTTGAACTAATGACCAATTATTGACCCAATAAGTCAATCTCTGACTAAACAGTCAACTTCGGTCAAACTAGTCAATCCTTGACCCAATGACCAACCCATTGACCCAATAGGTCAACTTTTGACCAAAAAGTCAATTTTGGTTATAATAGTCAATTTTTTTATTAATAACCACCGAATTGACCCAATTGGTAAACTTTTGACCCAAAAGTCAATTTTAGTTAAAATGGTTAATTTCTCACTCAATGACCAACCCATTGACCCAATAGGTTAACTTTTGACCATAAAGTCAATGCTGGTAAAAATGGTCAATCCTTGATCCAATGACCAACCCATTGACACAATAGCTCAACTTTTACCAAAATGTTAATTTCGGTCAAAATAGTCAATTCATTACCCAATGGCCACCCCATTGACCAAATAGGAAAACTTTGGTTAATACGGTTCATTTCTGACCCAACGACTAACCCATTGACCCGATTGGCCAACTTTTGACCAAAAAGTCACTTTTGGTCAAAATGATTAATCCTTGACCCAATGACCAACTCATTGACCAAATAGGTCAACTTTTGAGCAAAATGTCAATTTTTGTTAAAATAGTCAAATTTTGACCTAATGACCAATTTTTGATCCAATAAGTCCACTTTTGACCTGAAGTTCAACTTTGGTCAAAATGGTTAATGCTTGACCCATTGACCAACCATTGACCCAATAAGTCAACTTTTGACCAAAAAGTCAACTTTGGTCATAATGGTCAATCCCTGACCCAATGACCAACTGATTGACCCAATAGGTCAACTTTTGACCAAAAAGTCAATTTGGTTCAAAATTGTCGATTTTTGACCTACTGACCATCTCATTGATCTAAATAGTTAAACTTTTGATGAAAAAGTCATCTTTGATTAAAATAGTCAATTTCTAACACAATGACCACCCCATAGACCTATGGGTCAACTTTTGACCAAAAATTCAATTTTGGTCAAAATAATAAATTTTTGACCTAATGACCAATTATTGACCCAATAAGGCAATCTCCGACCAAAAAGTCAACTTTGATCAAAATGGTCAATCCTTGACCTAATGACCAACCTATTGACCCAATAGACCAACTTTTGACCAAAAAGTCAACTTTAGAGAAAATGGTCAATCCTTGACCCAATGACCAACCTAATAACCCAATAGGTCAACTTTTAACCAAAAAGTAAATTTTGATGAAAAAAGTCAATTTTTGACTTAATGACCAAATATTGACCCAGTAAGTCAATCTCTGACCAAAAAGTCAACTTTGGTCAAAATGGTCAATCCTTGACCCAATGACCAAGGTCAGCTTTTGACCAAAAAGTCAACTTTGGTCAAAATGGTCAATCCTTGACCAAATGACCAACCTTTTTACCTAATAGGTCAACTTTTGACCAAAAGGTCAATTTGGTCAATATAGTCAATTTTTGAATTAATGACCAATTATTGACCCAATAAGTCAATCTCTGACCAAAAAGTTAACTTTGGTCAACATGGTCAATCCTTGAACCAATGACCAACTTATTGACCCAATAAGTCAAATTTTGACCAGAAAGTTAACTTTGGTCAAAATGGTCATTCCTTGTCCCAATGACCAAACCATTGACCAATAGGTCAACTTTTGACCAAAAAGTCAATTATGGTCAAAATAATTTGTTTTTAACATAATGAGCAATTATTAACCCAGCAAGTCAATTTCTAATCAAATAGCCAACTTTGGTCAAAATGGTCAATCCTTGACTCAATGACCAACCCATTGACCCAATAGGTTAACTTTTGACCAAAAATTCAACTTTGGTCAAAATGGTGAATTTTTGACTCAATGACAAACCCATTGACCTAATACGTCAACTTTTGACCAAAAAGTCAATTTTCGTCAAAATAGTAAATTTTTTATTTAATGACAAATTATTGTCCCAATAACTCAATCTCTTACCAAAAAGTCAACTTTGATCAAAATCGTCAATCCTTGACCCAATAGGTAAACTTCTGACGAAAAAGTTAACTTTGGTCGAAATGGTCAATCCTTGACCCAATGACCAACCCATTTGACCAAATAGATCAACTTTTGACCTAAAAAGTCAATTTTGGTCAAAATAGTCAATTTTGTACCTAATGACCACCCCATTGACCAAATAGGTCAACATTTTACCAAAAAAATCAATTTAGGTCAAAATTGTCATATTCTGAACCGATAACTACCACATTTACCCAATGGGTCAACATTTAACTAAAAATTCAACTTTGGTAAAAATAGACAATTTTTCACCTAATGAAGAATTATTGACCTGAAAAGCCAATCTCTGACCAAAAAGACAACTATGGTCAAAATGGTCAATCCTTTACCCAATAACCAACTCATTGACCCAAAAAATCAACTTTTGACCAAAAAGTCGAAATGGTCAATCCTTGACCCAATGACCAACCCATTAACCTAATAGGTCAACGTTTGATAAAAAAGTCAATTTTGTTCAAAATAGAAAATTTTGACCTAATGACCATTTATTGACCCTATAAGTCAATCTATCACCAAAAAGTTAGCTTTGGTAAAAATTATCAATCTTTGACCCAATAACCAACCAATAGACTCGATAGGTCAACTTTTGACCAAAAAGTTAAATTTGGTCAAAATGATCAATCCTTAACTCAATGACTAACCCATTAATCCAATAGGTTAACTTTTGACCAAAAAGTCAATTTTGGTCAAAATAATCAATTTTTGACCTGTTGACAACCCAGTGCCCCAATTGGTCAACTTTTGAGTGAAATGCCAACTTAGGTCAACATGGACAGTTCTTGACCCAATAACCATCTCATTTACCCAAAAGGACAACTTTTGAACAAAAAGTAAATTTTGGACAAAATAGTCAATTTTTGACCTGATGACCAATTATTGACCCAATAAGTCAATCTCTGACCAAAAAGTCAACTTTGGTCAAAATGGTCAATCCCTGACCGAATGACCAACCCATTGACCCAATAGGTCAACTTTTGGCCGAAAAGTCAACTTTGGACAAAATGGTCAATCCTTGACCCAATGACCCAATAGGCCAACTTTTGACCAAAGAGTTAATTTTGGTCAAAAATAGTTCATATTTGACCGAATAACCAATTATTGACCCAATAAGTCAATCTGTAACAAAAAAAATTAACTTTGGTCAAAACGGTCAATCTTTGACCCAATGACCATACCATTGACCGAATATGTAAACTTTTGACCAAATAGTCAACTCTGGTCAAAATGAACAATCCTTGACTTAATGACAAACCCCTTGACCCAATAGATCAACTTTTGACCAAAAAGTCAATCTTGGTAAAAAAAGTTAATTTTTGACATAATAACAAATTATTAATCGAATATAAAAACTTTTTACCAAAAAGTCAACTTTGATCAAAATGGTCAATCGTTGATCCAACGACTAACCCGTCGACCCAATTGGTCAACTTTTGACCAAAAAGTCAATTTTGGTCAAAATAGTCAATTTTTGACCTAATGACCAATTATTGACCTAATAAGTCAATTTGTAACAAAAAATTTAACTTTGGTCAAAATGGTCAATCCTTTACCCAATGTCCAACCCATTAACCTAATAGGTCAACTTATTACCAGAAAGTTAACTTCTGTTAAAAAGGTTAATCCATGAACAAATGATCAACCCATTGACCCAATAGGTGAACTTTTGTCCAAAAAGTCAATTTTGGTCAAAATAGTCAACTTTTGACCTAATGAACACCTAATTGGCCCAATTAGTCAACTTTTGACAAAAATATCAATTTTGGTCAAAATGGTCATTCCTTGACACAATGACATACCCATTAACCCAACTGATCAACTTTTTAAAAAAAAAGTAAATATTGCTCAAAATAGTCAATTTTAACTTAACAACAACCCCATTGACCCAATAGGTCCACTTTTGACCAAAATGTCAACTTTGGTTAAAATGCTCAATTTCTACCCAATGACAAACCCATTGACCTAATAGGTCAACTTTTGACCGAAAAGTTAACTTTGGTGAAAATGATCAATCCTTGACCCAATCACCAACCGATTTTTCCCAATAGGTCAACTTTTGACCAAAAAGTTAATTTTGGTCAAAATAGTCAATTTTTTACCTAATGACCACCCCATTAACCCAATATGTCAACTTTGGTCAAAATGGTTAATTTATAACCCAATCACAAACCCATTGACCCAATAGGTCAACTTTTGACCAAAAAGTCAAATTTAGTCAAAATGGTCAATTCTTGTCCCAATGATCAACTCATTGACCCCATATGTCAAATTTTGAACAAAAAGTCTATTTTGGTGAAAATAGTCAATTTTCGACCTAATGACCAATTATTGACCCAATAAGTCAATCTCTGACAAAAAAGTCGACTTTGCTCGAAATGGTCAATCCTTGACCCAATGACCAACCCATCGACCCAATAAGTCAACTTTTAACCGAAAAGTCAACTTTAGTAAAAAATGGTCAGTTTCTGACACAATGACCACCTCATTGACCTAATGGGTCAACTTTTGACTGAAAATTCAATTTTGATAAAAATGATCAATTTTTAATCTAATGACCAATTATTGACCCAATAAGTCAATCTATGACTACAAAGTCAACTTTGCTCAAAATGGTCAATCCATGACCCAATGACTAACCCATTAACCTAATAGGTCAACTTCTGACCAAAAAGTCAATTTTGGTCAAAATGGTCAATCCTTGACCCAATGACTAACCCATTGACCCAATAGGTCAACTTTAACCTAATGACCACCCCATTGGTCCAATAGTTCAACTTTAGTTAAAATGGTCAATTTCTGACCAAATGACCAACCCTTTAACCCAATAGGTCAACTTTTTACCAAAAAGTTAATTTTGGTCAAAATTATCAATTTTTGACCAAATGACCACCACATCGACTCAATAGGTAAACTTTTGACCAAAAAGCCAACTTTGGTCAAAATGGTCAATTTCTGACATAATCACCACCTCATTGACCCATGTCGGCATATTTATAGGTTGTGTGGTATTTTGAAAAGGGGTCGCCAAACCAAAATTGTCGGTCAATTTTAAATTTTAATTTAATTTAAATATCTATATAATTTAAAAAGTAGTATTTGATTTTGAAAATAATTTTAAGTTTGAAAATTTTAAGATAAGAAATCAAACCGATCTCACATCCCAAATAGTTTATATAAACGTGCAAAGACACCACAAACTGTGTATCTATCCCGAAGAATAGACACATTGTTTAATGATGGAGCTCGATTAAATAAACTAGAAGATTTGTGACATCCGTTTGGTATGCAAACCAATTTTATAAGCCAACAAGTTCCCCTGCTTAATATGAAGGAATTAAGCAGGGTTTATATTACTTGGGTTCTTAAAGTTCCTTATAAGGGTAAGCCCTTATAGTTAATTACATCCTAAGTGACGGGAATCACTTAAGAAGACTCTCGATAATGATCAGTGGTTTTTCTCTCAAGAATTTCAAAGTTTAAGGTCTCAAACAATTAGATTTTGGAAATTTCAACAGGGAATAGCTCAAATTTGGAACAGTTTATTTTAGGAGTCTAAAGGAAAAGAAGTAGGAGAAGCTGAGGATCCAAGAAGAATTTTGGAAACTTCCTAAACTATCCTATTATTTGGCTTCAATTTGAGAGTTTATTTAATGTTGTAATCCTGCCAATTTTAGTTAATTAGGACTTATATTTGTATGAAACAATCATACAAATGGTCTCGAAGATGTGAGGGTTTATGTCGTGCCAAACGACTACCTCGGAGTCCAAAGACCAATTGGGCTTAATTTACATAACATGATTATGAAAATGCCTAATGAAGAGTTGAGGATTTATATTGCACTAAGAAAACTACCTCGAAATCTTATGGATTGATTATTTAAAACTAGGAAAGGTTTTGCTGATGTAGATTCCAGTTTTGCTGACGACGATGGCCAAGCTGCCCACTATGCTCCAAGCTCCTTGTTGTTGCAGAGGTTTAGCTTTAGAAAGTGACAATCATGGGATGAGAGAAGTGTTTTGGTTTAGAGAAATCTTAAAGTCCAAATATTTTTAATGTTTTAATTAAAACAAATCTTAAAGTTGCTTAAACAGAACCGATTAAGATCCCACGGTTCTGTCATCCCGACACCATTATTTTTATTGGATTCACTTAGTCCAGATGAATTTGCAAAACTCAACTGAATGAGTTCCACACTTTCCTTTAGACCGTGGGAAATCCCGTTAGCAACACGTGGGTTACATCATCCGAGGTATTCCCGATTATCCAAGGAGACATTTTAATTTGCAATTGTAGTTTGGTTGTTCTGTTTGTGATTAAATTTTGAGTTGTTTTATATTTTGAATGTTGTGGCGGTGAATTTTATTTTGTTGTGACTTTTAATTTAGTTTTGGGTTTCAGTTTTTGGCTACCCTAAAGGTTTTACTTTTTATGCAGGGTGACATTCTTATTTAACATGCAATAAAAGTAAAGTGCAGTACAGGTAAATAAATTGCAATAAAATAAAAGCTTACCTGGAGGGTCTTCCCGTCATTCCAAGCTACACTTAAAACACATGTTAGAGCATTTATATATTTGCAAGATAATACCTAGGTAGAGCTAAGGGAAGGTCCTGGTTGTCTACCAGAGTCCTAATCCTATAGCTAATCAATTCCTCTGACGTCTAGGTTCTTGTGTTTTGTTAAGGATGATTTTCTTCATCAAAGAACAATTAAGTTCAGTTGTTCTTCTAAAACAACTCATCGTATCGAGAAAGTGCTTAGGAAGAATCATAAACATCTTTTCAATACTTCTGAGATTATTTTGAGTCCAAATGAATTTTATTATAATCGTGAATTAATCATCCAAGAATTTAGTTAAGCTTTACTTCTTGCTCAGTGAACTTGGACATTTGATTATCCGATGAGTAAAGTGACATTTCACTTAATGCTTCATTTAAGAGTTATGATATTGAAAGCCTTTAGGGGCAAATTAATTTTTTAAAGATTTTTAACAATTCTTAATTTAAGAAATTGATGATTTTGAAATAATTTGGTTTAGTTATAAAATTTTAATTAATAATTTTAAGTTTGGAATAGTGTTCAAGTTATTTTAATTCTATTAAATCTTTATATTTTAATGATCTTAACATTTCAAATTAGTTTTAATGTTTTAAATTTGTTTAAGGTTTGTTTTCAAATGATAAATTAATTTTACTCCTCTTTATTTAATTTAATTAAGTTATTAAATCACTTAATATTTTAAATTCTAATTTAAAAAAGGGTTATTTTCTTTTTAATTACTTAATTATTAATTCCAATTTTCATCTTCAGTTTAATTAAGAGTTAAATATTATCAAAGTGATTTATTTAAGGATTTCAAATTAAAGAATTGGTATCTTTCTAAGTCACATCCCTAACTTTAATAATCCAAATTTTGATTATTCTTCCAAAATTTTAATTATTTAATTAATTAAGGTTTACTTTAAATATTTTCAAGATGATTAATGGATTTCTACCACTTAATTATTTAAGTTTCAATCATCCAATAGAAAAATTTAGATCAGATATTTTACCCTCCCCTTTTGATTAGACCTAAATATTAATTAGGGTTAAAGTCTTTAATTACCTTTATGCCCCTTTAGGCTTATTTATTTCATAACTCATAAAATTAAGCTCAAATGAACTCAAAATTTTTAT
>CM040425.1:111703064-111756063 GCA_022702705.1 Papilionanthe hookeriana x Papilionanthe teres | reverse complement strand
GTTAAAATGATTAATCCTTAACCCAATGACCAACTATCAACAAATATGTCAAATTTTGTCCAAAAGGTCAAATTTTGTCAAAATAGTCAATTTTTAACTTAATGACCAAGTATTGACCCAATAAGTCAATCTCTGACCAAAAAGTTAACTTATGTCATAATGATCAATCCTGGACCCACTCACTAATCCATTTTCTCAATAGGACAACTTTTGACAAAAAAAAGTCAACTTTTCGTCAAAATGGTCAATTTCTTACCTAATGACCACCCCGTTAACACAATGGGTTAACTTTTGACCAAAAATTGAATTTTGGTCGGAATAGTCAATTTTTGACCTATGACCAATTATTGACCCAACAAGTCAATCCCTGACCAAAAAGTTAACTTTGTTCAGAATGGTCAATCCTTGATCAATGACCAACCCATTTACCCAATAGGTCAACTTTTGACGAAAAAGCTAACTTTTGTCAAAATGGTCAATCCTTGACCCAATGACAAACCCATTGACCCAATATGTTAACTTTTGAACAAAAAGTCAGTTTTGGTCAAAATAGTCAATTTTTGACCTAATGACCACCCGTTGACCTAATATGTCAACTTTTGACCAAAGAGCCAACTTTGGTCAAAATGGTCAATTTCTAACCCAATGATAAACCAATTAATCCAAAAGGTTAATTTTTGACCAAAAAGTCAACTTTCAATAACCGTCAATTCTTGACCTAATGAAAACCTCATTGACCCAATAAGTCAACATTTGAGCAAAAAATCAATTTTGTCCAAAAGAGTAAATTTTTGACATAATGATTAATTATTGACCCAATAAGTCAATCTTTGACCAAAAAGTCAATTTTGGTCAAAATGGTCAATTTTTGACCTAATGACCAGTTGACCACCACTTTGAACTAATGGGTCAATTTTTCACCAATAATTGAATTTTAGTCAAAATAGTCAATTTTTGGCCAAATGGGCACCCCATTAACCCAATAGGTTAACTTTTGACCAAAAAGACAGGTTTAGTTAAAATTATCAATTTCTGACCCAATGTCCAACCCATTAACCCAATAGGTCAACATTTGACGAAAAAATCAACTTTGGTCAAAATAGTAAATCCTTGACCCAATGACCAACCCATGGACCCAATAGGTCAACTTTTGACCAAAAAGTGAACTTTGGTCAAAATAGTCAATCCTTGACCTAATGACCAACCCACTGACACAATAGGTCGTTTCGAATAAAAAGTCAATTTTGGTCAAAATAGTCAATTTTTGACCTAATGACCACCACCCAATGACCCAATAGGTCAAATTTTGACCAAAAAGTCAACCTTGGTAAAAAGGTCAATTTCTAACCCAATGACTAACCCCTTGACCCAATAGGTCATTTTTTGTCCAAAAATTCAACTTTGTTTAATATGGCTAATTTATGACCCAATGAAAAACCCATTGATCCAATAGGTCAATTTTTTTATCAAAAAGTTAACTTTGGTCAAAATGGTCAATTCTTGACCCAATAATCAACTCATTGACCCAATAGCTCAACTTTTGAACAAAAAGTCAATTTCGACCAAAATAGTCGATTTTTGACATAATGACCAATTATTGACCCAATAAGTCAATCTTAGACCAAAAAGTAAACTTTGGTCATAATTTTCGAACATTGACCCAATGACCAACCTATTGACCCAATAGGTCAACTTTTGAACAAAAAGTCAATATTGGTCAAAATAGTCAACTTTTTACCTAATGACCACCCCATTGACCCATTATATCAACTTTTGACCAAAAAGTCAACTTTGGTCAAAATAGTCAATTTCTGACCCAATGACCACCCTTTGAATCAATGGGTCAATTTTTGATCAAAAAGTCAACTTTGGTCAAAAAGGTCAACTTCTGACCCAATAAACAGCCTCATAACCCAAAGGGTCAACTTTTGACCAAAAAGTCAACTTTGGTTAAAATGGCCAATTTCTGACCCAATGACAAACCCATTGATCATATAGGTCAATTTATGACCAAAAAGTCAACTTTGGTCAAAATGGTCATTTCTTGACCCAATGACCACTTCATCGACCTAATAGGTCAAATTTTGAGCAAAAAGTCTATTTCGACCGAAATAGTCGATTTTTAACATAATGACAAATTATTGACCCAATAAGTCAATGTTTGACCAAAAAGTTAACTTTAGTTAAAATGTTTAATCATTGACCCAATAGGTTAACTTTTGACCAAAAAGTCAATTTTGGTCAAAATGGTCAATTCTTGACCCAATGACCAACTAATTGACTTAGTATGTTAACTTTTGACCAAAAATTCAATTTTGGTCAAAATAGTTAATTTTGGTCAAAATAGTCAATTTTCGACCTATTGACCACCCATTGACCCATTAAGTGAACTTTTGAATAAAAAGTAAACTTTGGTCAAAATGGTCAATTTCCGACCCAATGACCAACCCATTGATTCGACCCAATTGGTCAACTTTTGACAAAAAAGTCAACTTTTGTAAAATGGACAATTTGTGACCCAATAACAAATCCATTGATTCGATAGGTTAATTTTTCACCAAAAAGTCAACTTTAGTAAAAATGGTCAATTCTTGACCCAATGACCAACTCATTGACTCAAAAGGTCAACTTTTGAAAAAAAAGACAATTTCGACCAAAATAGTCAATTTTTGTCATAATGACCAATTATTAACCCAATAAGTGAATCTCTGACCAAAAAGTCAACTTTGGTTATAATGGCCGACCCTTGACCTAATTACCAACTCATTGACCTAATGACCAACCCATTGACCCAATAAGTCAATTTTTGTCCAAAAAGTTAATTTTGGTCAAAGTGGTTAATTTCTGACCCAATGACCACTCCTTTGACCCAATGGGTCAATTTTTTACCAAAAAATTAAATTTGGTCAGTCAATTTTTGGCCTAATGACCAATTTTTGGCACAATAATTTAATCTCTGACCAAAAAGTCAACTTCGGTCAAAATGGTCAATCCATGACCTAATGACCAACTCATTGACCAAATAGGTCAACTTTTGACCAAAAAGTCAACTTTGGTCAAATTGTTATATTCTTGAGCTAATCACCAACTAATTGACTCAATAGGTCAACTTTTGACCAAAAAGTCAATTTTGGTCAAAATATTCAATTTTTAACCTAATAACCACCCATTGACCCAATATGTCAACATTTGACAAAAAAGTCAACTTATGTCAAAATGGTCAATTTCTAACCCAATGACCAACCATTGACCCAATAGCTCTACTTTTAACGAAAAAGTCAACTTTGGTCAAAATGATCAATCCTTGACCCAATGACAACCTCATTGACCCAATAGGTTAACTTTTGACCAAAAAGTAAATTTCGGTCAAAATCGTCAAATTTTGACCTAATGACATTTTATTGACCCAATATGTCGATCTCTTACCAAAAAGTCAACTTTCGTCAAAATGGTCAATCTTTGACCCAATGACAAACCTAATGACCCAAAAGGTCAACTTTTGACCAAAAAGTCAACTTTAATTAAAATAGTCAATTTCTAACCCAATGACCAACCCGTTGTCCCAATATTTCAACATTTGACCAAAAAGTCAACTTTGGTAAAATATGTCAATCCATGACCAAATGACCAACTCATTGACCTAATAAGTCAATTTTGATCGAAAAGTAAATTTTGGTCAAAATCGTCAATTTTTACATAATGACCAATTATCGACCAGCTAGTCAATCTCTTATCAAAAAGTCAACTTTGGTCAAAATGGTCAATCCTTAAGCAATGATCAACTTATTAACTCAATAGGTCAACTTTGGAACAAAAAGTCAATTTTGGTTGACCTAAAGACCAATTATTAACCCAATAAGTCAATCTCTTACGAAAAAGTCAGCATTGGTCAAAATGGTTAAATTTTGACCAAAAAGTCAATTTTGGTCAAAATAGTTAATTTTTGACCTATTGACCAATTATTGACCCAGTAAGTCAATCTCTTACAAAAAAGTCAACTTTTGTCAAAATGGTCAATCATTGACCCGATGACAAACCCATTGACCTAATTGGCTAACTTTTGACCAAAAAGTCAATTTTGGTCAAAATGGTCAATTTCTGACCCAATGAGCAACCGATTGACAAACCCACTGAGCAAATATGTCAACTTTTGACCACAAAGTCGACTTTGGTCAAATTGGTCAATCCTTGTCCATATGACCAACCCATTGTCCTAATAGGTCAATATTTGACCAATAAGACAATCTTCGTAAAAATAATTAATTTTTGACCTAATGACCAATTATTGACCCAATAAGTCTATCTCTTACCAAAAAATCAACTTTGGTCAAAATGATCAATCCTCGACTTAATGACCAACCCATCAATCTAATCAGACTAAATTTCGACCAAAAAGCCAACTTTGGTCAAAATGGTCATTTTTCGACCTAATGACCACCCCATCAATCTAATCAGTCATCTTTTGACCAAAAAGTCAACTTTGGTCAAAATGGTTAATTTCTGACCCAATGACCAAAAGTCAACTTTGGCCAAAATGGTCAATCCTTGACCCAAGAACCAACTCATTGACCCAATTGGTCAACTTTTGACTAAAAGTCAACTTTGGTCAAAATGCTCAATCCTAGACCCAATGACCAACCCATAGACCCAATAGGTCAACTTTTGACCAAAAGGTCAATTGTTCACAAAATAGTAAATTTTTTTACCTAATGACCACCCCATTGATCTAATAGGTCATCATTTGACAAAAAAGACCAGTTTGATCCAAATGGTCCATTTCTGACCCAATGACCAACCCATTGACCCATTAGGTCAACATTCGACAAAAAGGCAACTTTGGTCAAAATGGTTAATTTCTAACATAATGACCACCCAATTGAGCCAATGGGTCAAGTTTTGACCAAAAATTCAATTTTGGTCAAAATAGTCAATTTTTGACATAAGGACCAATTATTGACCCAATAAGTCATTCTCTGACCAAAAAGTCAACTTTGGCAAAATGGTCAATCCATGACCCAATGACCAACATATTGACCCAATATGCCAACTTTTGACCAAAAAGTCAATTTTGGTTAAAATGCTCAATCCTTAACCCAAGACCAAATAGGTCAAGTTTTTACCAAAAAGTCAATTTTGGTCAAAATAGTCAATTTTTTACCTAATGGCCACCCTATCGACCCAATGAGTCAATCTATGGCCAAAAAGTCATTTTTGGTCAAAATGGTCAGTCCTTGACCCAATGGCCAACCATTTAACCCAATAAGTCAACTTTTGATCAAAATAGTCAATCCTTGTCCCAATGACCAACCCATTAACCCAATAGGTCAACTTTGGACCAAAAAGTCAATTTTGGTCAAAATTGTCAATTTTTGACCTAATGATCAAATATTGACCCAATAAGTCAATCTCTTATCAAAAAATCAACTTTTGTCAAATGGTTAATCCTTGACCCAATGACCAACCCATTAATCAAATTGGTCAACTTTTAACCAAAAAGTCTACTTTGGTCAAAATGGACCATCGTTGACCCAATGACCTTATAGGTCAACTTTTGACAAAAAAGTCAATTTTGGTCAAAATAGTTAAATTTTTACCAATTAACCAGTTATTGACCCTATAAGACAATCTCTGACCAAAAAGTCAACTTTAGTAAAAATGGTCAATCTTTGACCAAATGATGAACCCATTGACCCAATAGGTCAACTTTT
This sequence comes from Papilionanthe hookeriana x Papilionanthe teres, assembly GCA_022702705.1. Classification (NCBI taxonomy): domain Eukaryota; kingdom Viridiplantae; phylum Streptophyta; class Magnoliopsida; order Asparagales; family Orchidaceae; genus Papilionanthe; species Papilionanthe hookeriana x Papilionanthe teres. The sequence goes on along the minus strand of CM040425.1, from coordinate 111,750,355 downwards.
CACCAAAAAGTCAATTTTGGTCAAAATAGTCAATTTTTGACCTAATGACCAATTATTGACCAATAAGTTAATCTCTGACAAGAAAGTCAACTTTGGTCAAAATGTTCAATCCTTGACCCAATGACTAACCCATTGACATAATATGTCAACTTTTGACCAAAAGGTTAACTTTAGTCAAAATAGTTAATCCTTGACACAATGACTAACCCATTGGCAATTTTTTGACCAAAAAGACAATTTTGGTTAATATAGTCAATTTTTGACCTAATGATCACCCTATTGACCCAATAGGTCAACTTTTAACCAAAAAGTTAACTTTAATCAAAATGGTCATTTTCTGATCCAATGACCATCCCATTGACCCAATAAGTCAACTTTTGACCAAAAATTCTATTTTGTTCAAAAAAGTCAATTTTTGATCTAATAACCAATTATTGACCCAAAAAGGCAATCTCTCAAATAAGTCAACTTTTGTCAAAATGGTCAATCAATGACCCAATGACCAACCCATTGACCCAACTTTTAATAAAAAAGACAACTTGGGTCAAAATGGTCAATCCTTGACCTAATGACCATTCCATTGACCAAATAAGTTAACTTTTGATTAAAAAGTTAACTTTGATCAAAATAGTCCATTTTTGACCTAATGACCAGCCCATCTACCCAATAGGTCATCTTTTGACCAAAAAGTCAACTTTGGTCAAAATGGTTAATTTCTGACCCAATGAACAAAAGTAACTTTGGTCAAAATGGTTAATCCTTGACACAAGAACCAACTCATTTACTCAATAGGTCAACTTTTAACCTAAAAGTCAACTTTGGTCAAAATGGTCAATCCTTGACCCAATGACCAACCCGTTGACCAAATAGGTCAACTTTTGACAAAAAAGTCAACTTTGTTTAAAATGGTCAATTTCTGACGCAATGACCACCCCTTTCACCCAATGGGTCAATTTTTTACCAAAAATTCAATTTTGGTCAAAATAGTCATTTTTTGACCTAATGGCCACCCCATTAACCCAATAGGTTAACTTTTGACCAAAATGTCAAGTTTGGTTAAAATTGTTAATTTCTGACCCAATGACCAACCCATTGACCCAATAGGTCAATATTTGACCAAAAAGTTAACTTTAGTCAAAATGGTATATCCTTGACCCAATTACCAACCCATAGACCCAATAAGTCAAGTTTTTACCAAAAAGTGAACTTTAATCATAATTGTCAATCCGTGGCCCAATGACCAACCTAGTGACCCAATAGGTGAACTTTTGAACAAAAAGTCAATTTGGGTCAAAATAGTCAATTTTTGGACCTAATAAGTGAACTTTTGACCAAAAAGTCATCTTTGGTCAAAAAGGTCTATTTCTGACGCAATGATCAACCCATTGTCCCAATAGGGAAACTTTTGACCAAAAAGTTAACATTTGTCAAAATGGTAAATTCTTGACCCAATGAACAACTCATTGACCCAATAGATTAACTTTTGTCTAAAAATTCAATTTTGTTTAAGATAGTCAATTTTTGAACTAATGACTAATTATTGACCCAATAAGTCAATCTCTGACCAAAAAGGCAACTTTGGTCATAATGGTCAATCCTTGACCCAATGACCAACCCATTGACCCAATAAGTCAACTTCTGACCAAAAAGTCAATTTTGGTAAAATGGTTAATCCTTTTCCCAATGACCAACCCACTGATCCAATAATTCAACTTTTGACCAAAAAATCAATTTTAGTCAAAGTAGTCAATTTTTGAACTGATGACCATTTATTGACCCAATAAGCTAATCTCCGACAAAAATATCAACTTGGGTCAAAATGGTCAATCGTATACCCAATGACCAACCCATTGCCCGAATAGATTAACTTTTGGCCAAAAAGTTAACTTTGGTCAAAATGGTCAATCCTTAACCCAAAGACCAACCCATTGACCCAATAAGTCAACTTTTGACCAAAAAGTCAAGTTTGGTCTAAATAGTCAATCCTTGACCCAATGACCAACCCATTGACCCAATAGATCAACTTTTGACCAAAAATTCAATTTTGGTCAAAAAGGTCATATTCTGACCTGATGACCCAACCATTGACCCAATAGGTCAGCTTTTTACCAAAAAGCAAACTTTGTTCAAAATGGTCAATCCTTGACCCAATGACTAACCCATTGACTGAGTAAGTCAACATTTGACCAAAAAGTCAATTTTTGTCAAAATAATCAATTTTTGACCTAATGACCAATTATTGATCCAACAAGTCAATCTCTAACTAAAAAGTCAACTTTGGTCAAAATTGTCAATCTTTGACCCAATGACCAACCCATTGACCCAATAGGTAAACTTTTGAACAAAAAATCAACTTTGGTCAAAATGGTCAATCCTTGACTCAATGACTAACCAATTGACCTAATGGGTCAACTTTTGACCAATAAGTCAATTTTGGTCATAATAGTCAATTTTTGAAGTAATGACCACCCATTAGCCTAATTAGTTAACTTTTGACCTAAAAGTCAACTTTGGTTAAAATTTTCAATTTCTGACCCAATGACCAATCCATTGTCCCAATAGGTCAACTTTTGACCTAAAGTCAAGTTCAGTCAAAATGATCAACCCTTAATCCATTGGCCAACCCATTGACCCAACTGGTCAACTATTGAGCAAAAATTCAATGTAGGTCAAAATAGTCAATTTTTGACCTAATGACCAATTATTGACCCAATAAGTCAATCTCTGACCAAGAAGTCAACTTGTTTAAAAAGGTCAATCCTCGAACCAATGACCAATCCATTGACCTAAAAGTTTAACTTTCTTTCCAAAAGATTAATTTATGTCTGAATGGTCAATTCTTAGTCTAATGACCAACTCATTAACCCAATAGGTCAACATTTGACCAAAAAGTCATTTTGGTCAAAATAGTCAATTTTTGACCTAATGACCACCAAATTGACCCAATATGTCAAGTTTAGTTAAAATGGTCAATTTCTGACCCAACGACTAATCCATTGACCTGTAGGCCAACTTTTGACCAAAAAGTCAACTTTGGTCAAAATGATCAATGCTTGACACAATGACTAACTCATTAACTCAATAGGTCAACTTTTGACCAAAAAGCCAATTTTGGTATAAATAGTCAATTTTTGACCTAATGACCAATTATTGACCCAATAAGTCAATCTTTGACCAAAAATTCAACTTCGGTCAAAATAGTCAATTCTTGACCCAATGACCAACCCATTGACCCAATAGGTCAAATTTTAACCAAAAAGTCAACTTTGGTCAAAATAGTCACTCCTTGACCCAATGACCAAACCTTTGACCTAATAGGTCAACTTTTAACTAAAAAGACAACTTGGTCTAAATGGTCAATTCTTGACCCAGTCACCAACCTATTGACCCAATAGGTCAACTATGGTCAAAATTATCAATTTTTGACCCAATAATCAACCTATTGATCTGACAGATCAACTTTGGACCAAAAAGTCAATTTTGGTCAAAATAGTCAATTTTTGACCTAATAACCAATTATTGACCCAATAAGTCAATCTTTGATGAAAAAGTCAACTTTGGTCAAAATAGTCAATCCTTGACCAAATGACTAAACCACTGACACAATATGTCAACTTTTAAGTTAAAAGATACATTGGCCAAAATGGTTAATCCTTGACCCAATGATCATCTCATTGGCTCAATAGGTCAACTTTTGACCAAAAAGTCAATTCTTGTCAAAATAGTTAATTTTTTGACCTAATGAACACCCCATTGACTCAATAGGTCAACTTTTGACCAAAAAATCAACTTTGGTCAAAATGGTCTATTTCTGATCCAACGACCACCCCATTGCCCCAATGGGTCAACTTTTGACCGAAAATTTAATTTATGTCAAAATAGTTAATTTTTGACCTAATGACCAATTATTGAACCAATATGTCAATCTCTGACCAAAAAGTCAACTTTGGCAAAATGGTCAATCCATGACCTAATGACCATCATATTGACGCACAGTCAACTTTTGACCAAAAAGTCAACACTGGTCAAAATGGGCAATCCTTGACTCAATGATCGAATAGGTCAACTTTTGACCAATAAGTCAATTTTGGATAAAATAGTCAATTTCTGACCTAATGACCACCCCATTGACCTAATAAGTAAATCTCTAGCTAAAAAGTCAACTTTGGTCAAAATGGTCAATCAATGACTCAATGACCACCCCACTGACCCAATAGGTCAATTTTAAGCAAAAAGTCAACATTGGTCAAAATGATCAATCATTGACCCAATGACCATCCCATTAGCTCAATATGTCAACTTTTTATCAAAAATCAATTTTGGTCAAAATAGTCAAGTTTTTGACCTAATGATAACCCCATTGACCCAACCGGTCAACTTTTGACCAAAAAGTCAACTTTGGTCAAAATGATCAATTTCTGGCCCAATGACCTTTGCCCCAAAGAGTAAACTTTTGATCGAAAATTTAATTTAGGTCAAAATAGTCTATTTTTGACCTAATGACCAATTATTCACCCAATAAGTCAATCTCTAACCAAAAAGTCAACTTTGGCAAAATGATCAATCCATGACCCAATGACCAACATATTGACTCAATGGGTCAACTTTTGACCAAAAAGTCAACTTTTGCCAAAGTGGACAATCCTTACCTAATAAGTCAACTTTTGATAAAAAAGTCGATTTTGGTCAAAATAATCTATTTTTGACCTAATGACCACCAAATTGACCCAATAAGTCAATCTCTGGCCAAAAAGTCAACTTTGGTCAAAATGGTCAATCCTTTAGCCAATAACCAACACTTTAACCCAATAGGTCAACTTTTGACCAAAAAGTAAACTTTGGGAAAATGGTTAATCATTTTCCCAATGACCAATCCATTAACCCAATAGGTCAACTTTGGACCAAAAGTCAATTTTGGTCAAAATAGTCAAATTTTGACATAATGACCAATGATTGACCAAATAAGTCAATCTCTGACCAAAAAGTCAACTTGTTCAAAAGAGTCAATCCTTGACCAAATGACCAACCCATTGACCCAATAGGGCTACTTTTGACCAAAAAGTCAACTTTGGTCAAAATGGTCAATCCTTGACCTAATGACCAACCCATTGACCCAATATGTCAACTTTTGACAAAAAATTAAAAACTAAATTTTGGTCAAAATAATTAATTTTTGATCTAATGACCACCTCATTGACCCAATAGGTTAACTTTGGTTAAAATGATCAATTTCTGACCCAACAACTAACCTATTTACCAAATTGCCCAGCATTTGATTAGAAAGTCAACTTTGGTGAAAATGATCAACCTTTGACCAAAAAGTCAATTTTGGTCATAATAGTCAATTTTTGACCTAATGATCAATTATTGACCCAATAAGTCAATCTTTGACCAAAAAGTCAAATTTGGTCAAAATTATCAATCGTTCACCCAATTACAACCCCATTGACCCAATAAGTCAACTTTTGACCAAAAAGTCAACATTGGTCAAAATGGTCAATCCTTGATCAAAAGACCAAATAGGTCAACTTTTGACTAAAAAAAATTTGGTCAAAATAGTCATTTTTTGACCTAATGACCACTCCATTGACTCAATTGGTCAACTTTTCACCACAAAGTCAACTTTGGTCAAAATGGTCAAATTCTGACCCAATGACCAACCCACTGACTAATAGGTCAACTTTTGACATCTAGGTCAACTTTAGTCAAAATGGTCTATCCTTGACCCAACGACCCAATAGGTCTACTTTTGACCAAAAAGCAATTTTGGTCAAAATAGTCAATTTTTGACCTAATGACAATCCAATTGACCAAATATGTCAAATTTTGACTAAAAAGTCAATTTTTGTAAAAATAGTCAATTGTTGACCAAATGACCAACTCATTGACCAATAAATCAACTTTTGAACAAAAAATCAATTTTAGTCAAAATAACCAATTTTTTTACCGAATGTCCAATTATTGACCCAATAAGTCAATCTCTGGCCAAAAAGTCAACTTTGATCATAATGGTCAATCCTTGACCCAATTACCAACCCATTGACCTAATAGGTGAACTTTTGACCAAAAAGTCAACATTAGTCAAAATGTTAAATCCTTGTCCCAACGACCCAAAAAGGTCAACCTTGGACCAGAAATTTAATTTTGGTCAAAATAGTCAATTTTTGACCTAATGACCACCTCATTGACCCAATAGGTCAACTTTGGTTCAAATGGTCAATTTCTGACCCAACGACCAACCCATTGACCCAATAGGTAAGTTTTTAACCAAAAGTCAACTTTGGTTAAGGTGGTCAATCCATGACGCAATGACCAACCCATTTAGCCAGTAGGTCATCTTTTGACTAAAATGTCAATTTTGGTAAAATTGTCAATTTTTGATCTAATGACCAATTATTGACTCAAGAAGTCAATCTCTGTCCAAAATGTTGTTGACCTCAATTTTGGTGAGGTCTTTTGTTTCTCTCTTTAGTACTTAGGATCTAGCCTTAGGCTTTTCCATTGACTATCTTAGAGAACTAGAAATGGAACCCACCATTTAGAAATTCAAACTACTTCTTAACTCCCTGCAAACCCCACAAGCTTGATTGTGGTCCCCAAATCACCTAGAGGGTTGAAATCAAATGTGGAGGTTTAAAGGATGAGTTCCCTATAGTACTTTTTGGCCTTAGGAATATCCTGGATGGCCTGGTCTGGTGAGGGTTGACTTGCACATACACTACACTCTCACATACATTCTAAGTCCTAAAACCACACTCTCACCCAACTTGACTTCCTAACTCATGTAGGTAATTCATATGGATGGTCCTTAACCCCTAAGCCCTTGGCTAAGAAGGTTAGGAACAACATAGTGAATGCCTCAAATGAGTCCTCTCATGGCTCATATGGGCTTAATAAGGCTTCATGACTCAACCAAAGTGATTTCATTTCACTCACACTTGATCAATCTTCCTTTTTTTAAAATTTTAGTTTTTGACCCCTGGGGCCCCGGACCCACCAAACTTACCAATACCCTTGAAATGACCTAAAATTTGCAAAATTACCTAAATTACCCAAGATCCCTCAAAATTAATCCTAACACTTCCCACCACTCAAATTGAACATCTTTGGCCAAAAATACCAAAATTTCCAAAAATACCCCTAAACCCCCCAAAATTACGAAAATACCCTTCTACCCCAAAAATCCAAAAATTCTAAAAATTCCCAGAAAATTCCAAAAAATCCCAAATATTCCCTATTTCAATTTGTTAAACTACACCATGGGCCAATTTTTCCAATTTACCCCACGTTTACTAAAACCCCAATTTGACCCATTTTTTAACCCAAGTGAACCCAATGTCAAACCAAACCACCCCAATTGACCTCAATTTTTGTCCAATTCAATTCTAAACTACAATTCAATATCCCCAATATCAATTAAAACCAAATCCAAGTCCAATTTGATTGACATTTGGGCCCAATTTCAATTTGAAGCCGAAGGCCCAATTTTGGCCCATGACCTAAACCTAGCCCAAACCAACCCAACTCAACCCCAATTGGCCCCAAATCTTTTCTAGAACCTTCCTAACATCCCCATAAACAAAACACTAACTTGATTTGCCCAAATTTTGAACATAAACTCCACCCAAACCTAACCCAAAACCAAAATCCCTTAAATTGACCTAAGCCCAAACCTAACCCAAATAGGCCCAAATCTCAAAATTAGAGCCCAACCAAAGTTGAAAACTATTTGTAACACTCCCATAAACATTTTTCAACCTTAATTTTACACCAAATTAAACCTTAGCCCAACCTTAGCCCAAGTTAGCCCAATTCGGCCCACCTTGGCCCCTTTACTAAAAAAGCCCAAATTCAACCCAATTCTACTCCAAATCACACCAAATCTCTTCCAAAATCTTCATGACACATCCCTAAACTAAATGCGACATTTATTTGGTACAATCTTTTACAAAATTTTCATCCAAAAATTTATCTTAAAATCTAAAATCCCATTTCATTAAAACATTTTAAAAGCCCATCCAAAACCATTTCAAAATCCCATGTTTTCAATCCAAAGCCCACATGACATTTCTTTCCATCATCCATTTAATCCAAATCACCCCTAAGTTTCAAAACCATCATTAAACCATTCCAAATCAAGCTTCATGAAAATTTTCCACCAAAATGCCAAAATTTTTAAAACCCACTTCCATGAAACTATGCCAAGCCACCCCTAAGCCAAATGGAGCCATTGAACCATGCACAAGCCACATGCAAGCCTTGGGAGCCCCTTTACACATCACCATGCCATTAATTGCAAAAGGAGGAGCCTCTTTTAAACCCCCTTAAAAAAGTTTTAACCCTTTTAATGATACACCCTAACCCATGATTAATCTAAATATTCATGAATGAGGACTTCACCACCTTCTCTTGGCTGAACCCACTGATTTCCCTCAGCCCAAAATCAGGCCTTGGGGAGGTGCACCAAGCCTAAAGCATGCATTTGACCCATTTGAACCCAAAATAGCCACTTCCCCCATTCCATTTGAATCAAGTCCTTTACACATGGCCAATGTTAATTGCTTGCACCTTTGCCAACCCCTGACCCTCCTGATGACAATAGTGACTTGACCCTGGCCGGCCAGCCGCCGCAAACCACCAGTCCGAGAGCACCCATGTGAGCCAAAAATTTCAATTCTTCCTTGCTGAGTTGTCCCAGTCCAATTGAACACCATGTTTGTTCTTCTCTTGCATAGAGCAGCTGATCCCAAGAATCAAACCCCCCTGGGAAGCCCTCCAGTCATGTCTATTTAAACCTCACCCCCTCTCGGCCAAAGGGGGTGTTGAACAAAACCTTACCAAAAATCTACCAAAATCACTCCAGATCCCTCTCCAGACATAGAGAACTTGATCCCCCACTGAAATCCAGCCCCTAAACCCTCTCTCGTGAGTCCAATTTTGGAGTTGAAATTGAAGCCCAAAACCAGGAAATCTCACCACAGTGAGCCAATCTTCAAATTGATTGACTCTACACCTTCACCAGACCAAGAGGAGAAGTTCCCTAGCAAAATCCCCCTCACCAGGCCAGCCATTGCTTCCAGCCTCCAAGCTTTGTGATCGGCCTTAGTCACTTTTGTACCTAGGCATTTCCCGCAGCAAGAGACTTCATCCGGATCTCGCTCGGACTCAATCGAAGGTGACACAACCCTCGCATCGAAGCTTCACTTCTTCGAGCAAAGGTATGAACTCACTCTTCCTCCCGAGCTCCTGGAGATTCTCCATTTAGTTTGAGTTGATTTCAATGCACCTTAACCGTATATATGTGTTCGTCTCTTCAAGATGAATCGATAGAGTATAAGAACGCAAAAATCCATGGAGAATCAAGTTAGATCTTAGGGTTTTAGTGTGGACGGTCACGGGTGCACACCAGTCGGAGACGATAACCAGGAGCCGTTGGATCACGCGTGTATCGAGCGGACGGTCGAGATCAAGCCGGACAACGCAATGGTACGTGAATGGCAGGCCCCCGTAGCGCTGACTCAGGTGGCAACGCCGAATCACGGAGCGACGCATGGGCTAAAATCAGGACGAGGATGATGCGGCCCCGAGTCAGATAAGTAGAAAATTAGGATTTTTTTTGGATTTATTTAAATACCAGAACTTCAAAAATTCATATCTTTGCATACAAAAATCACAAAAATAAAATAAAAATACCCTCTTACTCAGTGAACAAAGGAGAATAATGTGGAAAAAAAATCAAGTTAATTGGATGAGTATTTTATTTTTAATAATTTATTTACTATTTCTAATGTTTTGATTCTCCATTTGCATAGACAATTCACCATGGCATGAGACCATAGGGCTTTTAAAACCTCTGATCTTGGGAACATTCCCTGAATTTTTCAAGGTCAGAGGCCATCTATGTGAAAAGTTATTGATTTTTCAAGTTCATGTCATTTTTTTAGGTATTTTAATTCCAATAATTAGCATGTTGTAAAATAAATTCTAGGAAAATTTGGTGGTGTTTCTTAGAACCAGGGGACCCTATGAAAAATTTATTTTGAGTTAATTCATTCATAATAACCCTAATTAGCCTAAACTCTCAAAATTGAATTTTAATTAATTAGGGTTAACAACACACCAAATTAACTTGAAAACAATTCTCCATTGCTCTTTAGGGTTAGAGGAACCTTACATAAAATTTTGTAATGAATTAGACTTGATTAACCCCACCAAATGGATTGATTAAGCCTCATAAGCAAAATGGAACTTTAAAAATTCATAACTCCAAAAATACTATTCAAAAATTCACAAAAATGGTTTTGAGCTTCTCTGATATCAGGGGAGTTCAGGAAAATTAAAATTAGAAATTTCTAAAAAAGTTGATTTTTCATAATATTTTAATAATTAAAAAAATAATAAAAATCACAAAAATATTAAAAATCATAAAAATGTCACATTTTGACTCCTAATCACTTAGGAACAAACCAAATATTTTTCTTAAGTCCCTAGGATAAGATATTGAATTTTAAAGGCTTAATGTAATTTTTAATATTAAAAAATGAATTCTCAGCCTTTTTCACTAAAATAATTCTAATAAATCAAAGAAAAATCATAAAATTATAAAATTTGTTTCTCTGGACTCCTTGAGGTTAGAGAAATTTAAGAAAAATATAAAATCTATTTTTCAATTTTTATTTTATTTTAAAATTAATTAATACTCTAAAACTCAAAATAATTATAATAAATAAAACATATTTCAAAAAGTCACAAAAATTGGTCCAAGTGATTCTCTGGTCATTACGAACATCCCATAATTTTCTTAAGGACAAAAACTTTACCTTGGTCATGTTGTTGAATTTTCTTTGAAAACCCCTATTTTCTACTAAAAATAATTATATAAATAAATTAAAGTCAGAAAAATCACACTTTCTCCTCTAATGTCTTAATTGACATGTGAGTGAGGTGACATAAATTTAGTGAGTTATGAAATGAATAAGCCTAAAAGGGCATAAAGGTAATTAAAAATTTTAACCCTTAATTAAAACTTTAGGTTTAATCAAAATGGAGGGTAAAATATTTGATTTTAATTTTCTCTGGATGATTGAAACTTAGGGAAATTAAAAGGGCAGAAACCCATTAAACACTTTGAAAATATCAAAATGAAACTCTAATTAATTAAATAATTTAAATTTTGGAAAGAATATATTTAAAACTTGGATTATTAAAATAGGGATATTATTAAGAGGATATTTTTTCTTTAATTTAAAAATCCCTAAATAAGTCACTTCAATAATAATTAGTTCTTAATTAAAAATTAAAATAATAATCCAAACTAAATAAATTAAAAATTAAAAAAGATAACCCTTAAATGAATTAATGCTTAAAATGTTAAATGGTCCAATAATTAAAACCAAATTTTAAATCTTAGAGTTAAGTTAAATTAAATTAAATTAAGTCAAGTCAAAGTTTAAATTAAATTAAATTAACACCTTTACAATTAAATTAAATTAAATTTAAAATATTGAAACTAAAATTAAATTAAATTAAAACTAAAATTAAATTAAATTAAAATTAAATTAAAATTAAAATTAAAATTAAATTAAATTAAATTAAATTAAATTAAATTAAATTAAAATCACTTAACAACAAACCTAAATGAAATCATTAAGAGTTCAATCAAAACATATCAATAATTTCAACACCTCTTTCTATCTAAGTAAATTTAAAACATAAACATCAATCTGAAATACTAACATAATTGAAAGTGTAAAGATTTAAATTAAATCTAAAAAAAATTTGAACACTATTCCAAACTTAAAATTATTAATTAAAACGTCATAATTAAATTAAATCACTTTAAATCATTAACTCAAACATTAAATTAAGAATGATTAAAATTCTCAACAACCCAACTTGCCCTTAAAGGCTTTAATTATTATAACTCTTAAATAGAGTATTAAGTGAGATGTCACTTCATTCATCGTGTAATCAAATACCCGTGTTCACCGAGCAAGAGACAAAGCTTAACTAATCTCCTGGATGATTAATTCACCTGTGCAACTAAATTTACTTGGACTCAAAATAATCCCAGAAGTATTGAAAAGATGTTTAGGACGCGTCCTAAGCACTTCCTCAATATGACGGGATGTTTTAGAAGAACAATTGAATTTAATTGTTCTTTGATAAAGAAAATCATCCTTAAACCAAAACACAAGAACCTAGACGTCATAAGAGATGACTAGCAATAATACTAGGAATTTGGTAGACAACCAAAACCCTGTCCCTTAGCTTTACCTAGGTATTTGTTAAAATATTTAAATGACTTAACATGTGTTTTAAGTGCAGTTGGGTTGACGGAAGACCCTCCAGTACGCTTTTACTTTATCGCAATTTACTTTATTGCAATTTACTTACATGCATCGTACTTTACTTTTTCTTGCATGTAAAATAAGATTGTTGCATGAAAACTAAAACCTTTAGGATAGTCCTCGAACCGAAACCAAAACTAAATTAAAAGTCATTGCAAGATAAAATTCACAGCCACAACATTCCAAAATATAAAACAACTCAAAATTTAATTACAAACGAACAACAAAACTACAATTGTAACTAAATTAAAACGTCTCGTTGAATGATCGGGAAAACCTCGGATGATGTAACACACGTGTTGCTAACGGGATTTCCCACAGTCTAAATGAAAGTACGGAACTCATTCAGTTGAGTTTAGCAAATTCATCTGGACTAAGTGAATTCGATGAAAATAAAGGTGCCGGGATGACGAAACCATAGGATCTTAATTGGTTCTGTTTAAACAACTTTAAGATTTGTTTTAATTAAAATATTAAAAACACTTGGATTTTAAGATTTTCTCTAAACCAAAACACTTCTCTCATCTCCTGATTTATGACTTCTAAAACTAAACCTCTACAACAACAAGGAGCTTGGAGCATGGTAGGCAGCACGAGCATCGTCATCAGTAAAACTGGAATCTACTTCAGCAAAACATTTCCTATTTTTAAACAACAAAACCATAGGACTTCGAGGTAGTTTGCTTAGTGCAACACAAATCCTCATTTTTTTTGTTAAGCATTTGTATAATCATGTTATGCAAATTAAGCCCTAACCGGTCTTAGGACTCCGAGGTGGTCGTTTGGTACGACATAATCTCTCATATCTTCGAGGCTATTTATGTGATTATGTCATACAAATATAAGACCTAAATAAATAAAATTGACAAGATTGCAATATTAGATAAACTCCCAAATTGAAGCCAAATAATAGGATAGTTTGAGAAGTTGCCAAGATTCTTCTTGGATCCTCAACTTCTCCTACTTCTCTTCCTTTGGACTCCTAAAATAGATTGTTCCAAATTCGAGCTAATCCCTATAGAAATTTCCAAAACTCAATCCTTTGAAAACCTTAAACTTTGAAATTCTTAAGAGCAAAACCACTGATCATTATCAAGAGTTTTCTTAAATGATTCCTGTCATTTAAGATGTAATTAACTATAAGGGCTTGCCCTTATAGGGAACTTTAAGAACCCAAGTAATATAAACCCTGCTTAATTCATCTATATTAAGCAGGGGAACTTGTCGGCTTATAAAGTTGGTTTGCAGACCAAACGGATGTCACAAATCTTCTAGATTATTGAACTGAGCCCCATCATCAAGCAGTGTGTCTATTCTTCGGAATAGATATACGGTTTGTAATGCAGTGCTCGTTTATATAAACTATTCGGGATGTGAGATCGGTTTGATTTCATATTTTAAAATTTTCAAACTTAAAGTTATTTTAATAATAAAATGTTTCTTTCTAAAACTATATATATATTTAAATTAAATTAAAAATTTAAAATTCGCCGACAACTTCTGTAGGCGACCCCCCTTTTCAAAATAAAACACAACCCAATAATATGCCAACAAATGTCAACTTTGGTAAAATGGTCAATCATTGATTCATTGACCAACCAATTCACCCAAAAGGTCAACTTTTAACCAAAAAGTTAAATTTGGTCAAAATGTTCAATCCTTGACCCAATGAACAACCTATTGACCGAATATGTTAATTTTGAACAAAAAGTCAGTTTTGGTCAAAATAGTTAATTTTTGACCTAATGACCACCCATTGACCAAATATGTTAACTTTTGACCAAAAAGGCAACTTTGGTCAAAACGGTCAATTTTTGACCCAATGATAAACCTATTGATCCAATAGGTCAATTTTGGACCTATAAGTTAACTCTGGTCAAAATGGTCAATCCTTGACCCAATGATCAACCAATTGACCCAATAGGTCAACTTTTGACCAAAAAGTCAGATTTGTACAAAATTCTCAATTTTTGACCTAATAGGTCAACTTTGGATAAAAGGTCAATTTCTGACCCAATGACCAACCCATTAACCCAATATGCCAACTTTTGACCAAAAAGTCAACTTTGGTCAAAATGATTAATCCTTGACCCAACGATCAACCCATTAACTAAATAGGTTAACTTTTGACCAAAAAGTCAACTTTGGTTAAAATGGTCAATCCTTGACCCAATGACCAATCCATTGACCAAATAGGTTAACTTTTGACCAAAAAGTCAATTTTGGTCAAAATGATCAATTTTTGACCTAACGACCAATTATTGACCTAATAAATTAATCTCTTATCAAAAAGTCAACTTTGGCAAAAATTGTCAATCCTTGACCCAATGACCAACTCATTGACCCAATAGGTCAACTTTTGACCAAAAAGTCAACTTTGGTCAATATGATCAATCCTTGACTAAATGACCAACCCATTGACCATATAGGTTAACTTTTGACCAAAAAGTCAATTTTGGTCAAAATGGGCAATTTCTGACCCAATGACCACCTCGTTGACCCAAAAGGTCTAATTTTAACTAAAAAATCAATTTTGGTCAAAATAGTCACTTTTTGATCTAATGATCAATTATTGACCCAATAAGTCAATCTCTGACCAAAAAGTCAACCTTGGTCAAAATAGTCAATCCTTGACCTTATGAACAGGCCATTGACCCGGAGGTTAACTTTTGACCAAAAAGTCAACTTTGGTCAAAATGGTCAAACGTTGATCCAATGAACTAATAGGTTAACTTTTGACAAAAAGTCTATTTTGACCAAAATAGTGAATTTTGACCTAATAACCACCCAATCATCCCAATATGTCAACTTTTGACCAAAAAGTTAACTTTGGTCAAAATGGTCAATTTTAGAGCCAATGACCAACCTATTGACCCAATATGTCAAGTTTTAACCAAAAAGTCAACTTTGGTTAAAATGGTCAATCATTGACCCAATGACTAACCCATTCACCCAATAGGTCAACATTTGAGTAATTTTAGGTCAAATTAGTTAATTTTTGACCGAATGACCAATTATTGACCCAATAAGTAAATCTCTTACCAAAAAGTTTACTATGGTCAAAATTGTCAATCCTTGACTCAATGACCAAACCTTTGCCTCAATAGGTCAACTTTTGACCAAAAAGTCAACTTTAGTCAAAATGGTCAATCATTGACCCAATTTCCAACACATTGATCCAATAAGTCAAATTTTGACCAAAAAGTCCATTTTGGTGAAAATAGTCAATTGTTGACATAATGACGACCCCATTGACTCAATAAGTCAACTTTTGACCAAAAAGTTAACTTTGGTCAAAATGGTCAATTTCTGACACAATGACCACCCCATTAACCCAATTGGTCAACTATTACCCAAAATTTCAAATTTTGTCAAAATAATTAATTGTTGACCAAATGACCGATTATTGACCCAAGAAGTCAATCTCTGACCAAAAAGTCAGCTTTGGACAAAATGGTCAATCCTTTACCCAATGACCAACCGATTTACCAAATTGGACAACATTAGATCAAAAAGTCAACTTGGTCAAAATGGTCAATCCTTAACCTAATGACCAAATAGGTTAACTTTTGAACAAAAAGTCAATTTTGGTAAAAATAATCAAATTTTAACTTAATGACCACCCCATTAACCCAAAAGGTCAACTTTTGACCAAAAAGCCAACTTTGGTCAAAATGATCAATTTCTGACCCAATTTCCAACCCATTAATCCAATGGGTCAACTTTTGACGAAAAAGTCAACTTTGGTTAAAATGGTCAATCATTGACCCAATGACCAACCCATTGACCTAATAGGTCAACTTTTTAACAAAAAGTCAACTTTGGTCAAAATGATCAATCCTTGACGCAATGTCCAACCAAATGACCCAATAGGTCAACTTTTAACAAAATAGTCAACTTTGGTCAAAATGGTCAATCCTTGAACCAAGCATACCCATTAACCCAATATCTCAACTTTTGACCAAATAGTCAATTTTGGTAAAATAGTAAATTTTTTACTTAATGACCATCCATTGACCCAATAGGTCAACTTTGGTTAATATTGTCAATTTCTGACCCAATCACCAACCCATTATCCTAATAGGTCAACTTTTGACAAAAAAGTCATCTTTAGTCAAAATGGTTAATACTTAACCGAATGACCCAATAGATCGACTATTTTGACCAAAAAGTTAATTTTGGTCAAAATAGTCAATTTTCGTCCTAATGACCATTTATTGACCCAATAAGTCGATCTCTGACCAAAATGTAAATTTTGGTCAAAATGGTCAATGCTTGACCCAATGACTAACCCATTACCCAGTAGGTCAAATTTTGACCAAATAGTCAACATTGGTCAAAATGATCAATCCTTAACCCAATGACCAACCTTATGACCCAATAGGTCAACTTTTGACCAAAAGTCAATTTTGGTCAAAAAATTCAATTTTTGAAATAATGAACAATTATTGACCCAATAAGTCAATCTCTGACCAAAAAGTCAACTTTGGTCAAAATGGTCAATTCTTGACCCAATGACCACCTCATTAATCCAATAGGTTAACTTTTGACCAAAAAGTCAAATTTAGTCAAAATGGTCAATGCTTGACACGATGACCAACCCATTGGCCTAATAGGTTAAATTTTGATGAAAAAGTCAACATTTGTCAAAATGTTCTATCCATGACCCTATGAACAACCCATTGACACAACAGGTTAATTTTTAACCAAAAAGTCAATTTTGGTCAAAATAGTCAATTTTTTACCTAATCACCACAACATTGATAGAATAGGTCCACTTTTGACCAAAAAGTCAACTTTGATCAAAATCGTCAATTTCTGATCCAATGACCACCCTATTGACCCAATAGGTCAACTTTTGACTTAAATTTCAATTTTGGTCAAAATAATCAATTTTTGACCTAATAACAATTATTGGCCCAATAAGTCAATTTGTGACAAAAAAGTCAACTTTGGTCAAAACGATGAATCCTTGGCACAATGACCAACCCTTTGACCCAATAGGTCAACTTTTGACCAAAAAGTCAACTTAGGTCAAAATGCTCAATCCTTAACCTAATGACCTAAATGGTCAACTTTTGACCAAAAAGTCAATTTTGGTCAAAATTGTTAATTTTTAGCCAAATGACCAATTATTGACCCAATAAGTCAATCTCTGACATAAAAGCCAACATTTGGTCAAAATGGTCAATCCTTAACCCAATAGGTCAACTTTTGACCAAAGAGTTAACTTTGGTCAAAATGAACAATCCTTGACCCAATGACCAACCCTTTCACTCGATAGGTCAAGTTTTGACCAAAAAGTCAATTTTGGTCAAAAAAGTAAATTTTTGACATAATGACCAACCCATTGACCAAAGAGGTTAACTTTTGACCAAAAATTATATTTTGGTCAAAAATATCAATTTCTGACCTAATGACCACCCAATTAACCCAAAAAGTCAGCTTTTGACCAAAAAGTCAACTTTGGTCAAAATGGTCAATTTCTGACCCAATGACCAACCTATTGACCCAATAAATCAATTTGTGACCAAAAAGTCAATTTTGGTTAAAGTTAGTCAATTTTTGGCCTAATAATCAATTATTGATCCAATATGTCAATCTCTGACAAAAAAGTCAAATTTGGTCAAAATGACAATCTTTAACCCAATGACCACCCCTCTGACCTAATGACCAACCCATTGACCCAAGATGTTAACTTTTTACCAAGAAATCAACTTTGGTCAAAATGGTTAATCCTTGACCAAATGACCAACCCATTGACCAAATAGGTTGAATTTTCAACGAAAGTCAATTTTTATCAAAAACTCAATTTTTGACATAATGACCACCACATTGGGCCAATGGCTCAACTTTTAACCAAAATGTCAATTTTGGTCAATCCTTGACACAATGACATGCCCATTGACCCAATTGGTCAACTTTTGATAAAAATGTAAATTTTGGTCAAATAGTCAATTTTTAACTAAACAACCACCCCTTTGACCCAATTGGTCAACTTTTGACAAAAAAAGCCAACTTTGGTTAAATGGTCAATTTCTGACCCAATAACCAACCCATTGACCCAAAAGGTTAACTTTTGACCCAAAAGTCAACTTTGGTCAAAATGGTCAATCCTTGACCCAATGGGTTAACTTTTGACTAAAAAGTCAACTTTGGTAAAAATGATCAATTTCTGACCCAATGACCACCTCCTTGACCCAATGGGTCAATTTTTGACCAAAAATTCAATCTCAGTCAAAATAGTTAATTTTTGACCTAATTACCAATTATTGACCCAATAAGTCAATCTTTGAACAAAAAGTCAACATTGGTCAAAATGGTCAATCCTTGACCCAATGACCAACCCATTGACCTAATAGGTCAACTTTTGACCAAAAAACCATATTTGGTCCAAATTGTCAAATTTTGAGCTAATGAGCAATTATTGACTTAATAAGTCAATGTTTGACCAAAAAGTACTTTGGTCAAAATGGTCAATCGATGACTCAAAACTTAACTCATTGACACAATTGGACAACTTTTGGCCATAAATTCAACTTTTGTCAAAATGGTCAATCCTTAATCCAATGACTAACCCATCGACCCAATAGGTCAATTTTGACTAAAAAGTTCAATTTCTGACCCAATAACGAACTATTGACCAAATAGGTCAACTTTTGTCCAAAACGTCAACTTTGGTTAAAATGCTCAATTTCTGACCCAATGACAAACCCAGTGATCTAATAAGACAATTTTTGACCAAAAAGTCAACTTTGGTCAAAATGGTCCATTCTTGACCCAATAACCAACTCATTGACCCAATAAGTCAACTTTTGAACAAAATGTCATCTTCAACAAAAATAGTCATTTTTTTTACATAATGACCAATTATTAACCCAATAAGTCAATCTCTGACCAAAAAGTCAACTTTGGTCATAATGGTCGATCCTTGACCCAATGACCAACCCATTGACCCAATAGGTCAACTTTTGACCAAAAAGTCAATATTGGACAAAATAGTAAATGTTTTACCTAATGACCACCGCATTGACCCATTATGTCAATTTTTGACCAAAAAGTCAACTTTGGTTGAAATAGTCAATTTCTGGCCCAATGACCACCCATTTGACTCAATGGGTTAATTTTTGACCAAAAACTCAACTTTTATCAAAATGGTCAGTTTCTGACCCAATGGGTCAACTTTTGACCAAAAAGTCAACTTTGGTTAAAATAGTCAATTTATGACTCAAAACAAACCGATTGATCAAATAGGTCAATTTTAGACCAAAAAGTCAACTTTGGTCAAAATGGTTAATTTTTGACCCAATGACCAAATCTTTTACCCAATAGGTCAACTTTTGAAGAAAAAGTCAATTTCGACCAAAATAGTCAATTTTTGAGACAAATTATTGACCCAATAAGTCAATCTTTGACTAAAAAGTCAACTTTCGTCAAAATGGTCCATCCTTGACCCAATGACCAACCCATTGACCAAATATGTCAACTTTTGACTAAAAAGTCAACTTTAGTCACAATGGTTAATTCTTGACCCAATGACAAACAAATTGACTTAATAGGTCAACTTTTGACCAAAAAGTCAATTATGGTCAAAATAGTCAATTTTTGAGACAAATTATTGACCCAATAAGTCAATCTTTGACTAAAAAGTCAACTTTCGTCAAAATGGTCCATCCTTGACCCAATGACCAACCCATTGACCAAATAGGTCAACTTTTGACTAAAAGTCAACTTTAGTCACAATGGTTAATTCTTGACCCAATGACAAACAAATTGACTTAATAGGTCAACTTTTGACCAAAAAGTCAATTATGGTCAAAATAGTCAATTTTTGACCGAATGACCACCCATTGACCCAATAGGTCAAATTTTGACCAAAAAGTAATCTTTGGTCAAAATGGTCAATTTCTGAACCAATGACCAACCCTTTGACCCAATTGGTTAAGTTTTGACCAAAAAGTCAACTTTTGTTAAAATGCTTAATTTCTAACCCAACGACAAAACCCATTGATCCAATAGGTAAATTTTTTACCAAAAAGTTAACTTTGGTCACAATGGTCAATTCTTGACCCAATGATGAACTCATTGATTCAATAGATCAACTATTGAACAAAAAGTCAATTTCGACCAAAATAGTCAATTTTTGACATAATGACCAATTATTGACCCAATAAGTCAATCTCTGATGAAAAAGTTAACTTTGGTCATAATGGTCGACCCTTGACCCAATGACCAACCCATTGACCCAATAGGTCAACTTTTGTCCAAAAAGTCAACTTTGGTCAAAATGGTTAATATCTGACCCAATGACCACCCCTTTGACTCAATGGGTCAATTTTTGACCAAAAATTTAAATTTGGCCTATCAATTTTTGGCCTAATGACCAATTTTGGTACAATAATTCAATCACTGACAAAAAAGTCAACTTTGGTCAAAATGGTTAATCCATGACATAATGACCAACACTTTGACCCAATAGGTCAACTTTTTACCAAAAAGTCAACTTTGGTCAAAATGTTCTATTCCTGACCTAATGACCAACTAATTGACTCAATAGGTTAACTTTCGACCAACAAGTCAATTTTGGTCAAAATAGTCAATTTTTAACTTAATGACCACCCTTTGATCCAATAGGTCAACTTTTGACCAAAAAATCAACTTGAGTCAAAATGGTCAATTTCTGACCCAATAACCAACCATTGACCCAATAGCTCTACTTATAACCAAAAAGTCAACTTTGGTCAAAATGGTCAATCCTTGACCCAATGACGAACTCATTGACCCAATACGTCAACTTTTGACCAAAAAGTAAATTTCAGTCAAAATAGTCAATTTTTGACCTAATGACCAATTATTGACCCAATATGTCAATCTCTTACCAAAAGTCAACTTTCGTCAAAATGGTTAATCTTCGACCCAATGATAAACCCATTGACTCAAAAGGTCAACTTTTGACCAAAAAGTCAACTTTGGTTAAAATGGTCAATTTTTGACCCAATGACTAACCCGATGACCCAATATTTCAAAATTTGACCAAAAAGTCAACTTTATACAAATAGGCCAATCCTTGACTCAATGACCAACCCATTGACCTAATAGGTTAATTTTTGACCAAAAAGTAAATTTTTGTCAAAATTGTTAATTTTTGACCTAATGACCAATTGTTGACCCAGTAAGTCAATCTCTTATCAAAAAGTCAACTTTGGTCAAAATGGTCAATCATTGACCCAATGACCAACACATTTACCCAATAGGTCAACTTTTGAAGAAAAAATCAACTTTGGTCAAATTGGTGAATCCTTAACCCAATGATCAACTCATTGACTCAATAGGTCAACTTTTGAACAAAAAGTCAATTTTGGTCAAAATAGTCAATTTTTGACCTAATGACCAATTATTGACCCAATAAGTCAATCTCTTCACAAAAAGTCAACTTTGGTCAAAATGGTCAACTTTTGATAAAAAAGTCAATTGTGATCAATATAGTTAATTTTTGACCTAATGACTAATTATTAACCCAATAAGTCAATCTCTCACGAAAAAGTCAACTTTGGTCAAAATGGTTAATTTCTGACCCACTAAGCAATCGATTGACCAACCCATTGACTAAATATTTCAAATTTTGACCACAAAGTTAACTTTAGTTAAATTGGTCAATCCCTGTCCATATGACCAACCCATTGACCTAATAAGTCAATATTTGACCAAAAAGTCAATTTTGGTAAAAATAATCAATTTGTGACATGATGACCAATTATTGACCCAATAAATCTATCTCTTACCAAAAAATCAACTTTGGTCAAAATGATCAATCCTTGACTTAATGACTAACCCATTGACCCAATAAGTTAGCTTTTGACAAAAAAGTAAACTTTGGTCAAATTTGTCAATTTTTGACTTAATAACCACCCCATTAACCCAATAGGTCAACTATAAACGAAAAAGTCAACTTTGTCAAAATGGTTCATTTCTGACCCAGTGACCAAAAGTGAACTTTGGTCAAAATGGTCAATCCTTGACCCAAGAACCAACTCATTCACCCAATTGGTCAACTTTTGACCAAAAACTCAACTTTGGTCCAATTGGTCAATTCTTGACCCAATGACCAACCCATTGACTCAATAGGTCAACTTTTGACCAAAAGTTCAATTGTTGACAAAATAGTCAATTTTTTTACCTAATGACCACCACATTGACCCAATATGTCAACTTTTAACAATAAAGTCAAGTTTGATTAAAATGGTCCATTTCTGACCCAATGACAGACTCATTGACCCATTAGGTCAACTTTTGACAAAAAGTCAACTTTGGTCAAAATGGTCAATTTCTGACACAATGACCAAAAATTCATTTTTGGTCAAAATAATCAATTTTTGAGCTAATGACCAATTATTGATCCAAAAAGTCGATCTCTGACCAAAAAGTCAACTTTAGCAAAATGGTCAATCCATGACCCATTGACCAACATATTGACCCAATAGGTCAACTTTTGACCAAAAAGTCAACTTTGGTCAAAATGCTCAATCCTTGACCCAAAGACCCAATAGGTCAAGTTTTGACCAAAAAGTCAATTTTGGTCAAAATAGTCAATTTTTTACCTAATGACCACCCCATTGACCCAATAAGTCTATCTCTGGCCAAAAAGTCAGCTTTGGTCAAAATGGTCAATCCTTGACCCAATGACCAACCCATTAACCCAAGAGGTCAACTTTTGACCAAAAAGTAAACTTTGGTCAAAATGGCCAATCCTTGTCCCAATGACTAACCCATTTACCCAATAGGTCAACTTTGGACCAAAAGTCAATTTTGGTCCAAATTTTCAATTTTTGACCTAATAACCTATTATTGATCCAATAAGTCAATCTCTTATCAAAAAGTCAACTTTTGCCAAAATGGTCAATCCTTGACCCAATGACCAACCCATTAATCCAATAGGCCAACATTTAACCAAAAAGTCAATTTTGGTCAAAATGGATAATCCTTGACCCATTTACCCTATAGGTCAAGTTTTGACAAAAAAGTCAATTTTGGTCAAAATAGTTAACTTTTGACCAAATAACCAAATTATTGACACAATATGACAATCTCTGACCAAAAAGTTAACTTTGGTCAAAATGGTCAACACCTAATGATCAACATATTGACTCAATAGGTCAACTTTTCACGAAAAAGGCAGTTTTACTCAAAATAGTCATATTTTGATCTAATGACCAATTATCGAGCAATAAGTCAATCTCTGAAAAAAAAGTCAACTTTGGTCAAAATAGTCAATCCTTGACCCAATAACCAACCCATTAACTTAATAGGTCAACTTTTGACTAAAAAGTTAACTTTAGTCAAAATAGTCAATCCTTGACACAAAGACCAACCCATTGACACAATTTGTCAACTTTTGACTAAAAAATTATTTTTGGTAAATATAATCAATTTTTGACTTAATGACAACACCATTAACCCAATGCGTCAACTTTTGACCAAAAATTCAATTTTGTCCGAAATAGTCAATTTTTGACGTAATAACCCTTTATTGACCCAATAAGTCAATCTCTCACCAAAAAGTTAACTTTGGTCAAAATGGACAATCAATGACCTAATGACCAACCCATTGACCAAATAAGTCAACTTTTGATTAAAAAGTTCATTTTGGTTAAAATAGTCAATTTTTGACCTAACGACCTCCCCGTTGACCAGATAGGTCATCCTTTGACCAAAAAGTCAACTTTGGTCAAAATGATTAATTTCTGACCCATTGAACAAAAGTCAACTTTGGTCAAAATGGTCAATCCTTGACCCAAGAACCAACTCATTGACCCAACAGGCAACCTTTTGACCAAAAAGTCAACTTTGGTCAAAATGGTCAATCCTTCAACCAATGACCAACCCATTGACCCAATAGGTCAACTTTTGACCAAAAAGTCAATTTTGGTCGAAATTGTCATTTTTTTACCAAATGACCTCCCCATTGACCTAATAGGTCAACTCTTGACAAAAAAGTCAAGTTTTGACAAAATGGTCCACTTCTGACCGAATGAAAGACCCATTGACCCATTTGGTCAACTTTTGACAAAAAGTCAACTTTCGTCCAAATGGTAAATTTCTGACATAATGACCACCTAATTGACCCAATGGGTCAACTTTTGACCAAAAATTCAATTTTTGTAAAAATAATCAGTTTTTGACCAAATGACTAATTATTGACACAGTAAGTCAATCTCTGACCAAAAAGTCAACTTTGATCATAATGGTTGATCGTTGACCTAATGTCCTACCCATTGACCCCATAGCTCAACTTTTGACAAAAAGTCAACTTTAGTCAAAATGGTCAATTTCTGACCCAACGACCTCTCATTTGACCCAATGGGTCAATTTTTGACCAAAAATTCAATTTTGGTAAAAAAAGTCAACTTTTGACCTAATGGCCACCCCATTAGCCCAATAGGTTAACTTTTGACCAAAAAGTCAAGTTTGGTTAAAATTATTAATTTCTGACCCAATGACCAACCCATTGACCCAATAGATCAACATTTGACCAAAAAGTCAACTTTGGTCAAAATGGCATATCCTTGACGCAATGACGAACCCATAGACCTAATACGTTAACTTTTTACCAAAATGTGAACTTTAGTCATAATAGTCAATCTGTGACCCAATGACCAACTCATTGACCCAATAGGTGAACTTTTGAACAAAAAGTCAATTTTGGTCAAAATAGTTAATTTTTGACCTAGTGACGACCCATTGACCCAATAGGTGAACTTTTGACCAAAATGTTAACATTGGTTAAAAAGGTCAAATTCTGACGCAATGATCAACCCATTGACCCAGTAGGTCAACTTTTAACCCAAAAGCCAACTTTGGTCAAAATGGTAAATTCTTGACCCAATGAACAACTCATTGACCTAATAGGTGAACTTTTGACTAAAAATCCAATTTTTATCAAGATAGTCAATTTTTGAACTAATGACTAATTATTGACCTAATAAGTCAATCTCTAACGAAAAAGACAACTTTGGTCATAATGGTCAAACCTTGACCCAATGACCAACCCATTGACCCAATAGGTCAACTTCTGACCAAAAAGTGAACTTTGGTAAAAATGGTCAAACCTTTTCCCAATGACCAACCCACTGATCCAATAAATCAACTTTTGACAAAAAAATCAATTTATGTAAAAATTATCAATTTTTGACCTAATGACCATTTATTGACCCAATAAGTTAATCTCTGACTGAAATGTCAACTTTGGTCAAAATGGTCAATCATATACCCAATGACCAACCTATTGCCTGAATAGATCAACTTTTGGCCAAAAAGTCAACTTTGTCAATCCTTAACCCACTGACCAGCCCATTGACCCAATATGTCAACTTTTGACCAAAAACTCTACTTTGGTCAAAATAGTCAATCCTTGACCCAATGACCAACCCATTGACCCATTAGGTTAACTTTTAAACAAAAAGTCAATTTTGGTCAAAAATGGACATATTCTGACCCAAAGACCAACCCATTGACCCAATAGGTCAGCTTTTTACAAAAAAGTTAGCTTTGGTCAAAATGGTCAATCATTGACGCAATGAGTAACCCATTGACCCAGTAGGTCAACATTTGACCAAAAAGTCAATTTTTGTCAAAACTGTCAAATTTTGACCTAATAACCAATTATTGACCAAATAAGTCAAACTCTTACTAAAAAGTCAACTTTAGTCAAAATGGTCAATCCTTGACCCAAATGGTCAACTTTTGAACAATAAATCAACTTTTGTCAAAATGGTCAATCCTTGACTCAATGACCAACCCATTGACCCAATATGTTAACTATTGACCTAAAAGTCAACTTTGGTTAAAATTGTCAATTTCTGACCCAATCACCAACCCATTGACCCAATAGGTAATGTTTTGACCTGAAAGTCAACTTCGGTTAAAATGATCAATCCTTGTCCATTGGGCAACCCATTGACCTAATTGGTTAACTTTTGAGCAAAAAGTAAATTTTGGTCAAAATAGTCAATTTTTGACCTAATGACCAATTATTGACACAATAAGTCAATCTCTGACCAAAAAGTCAACTTGTTTAAATGGTCAATCCTTGACCTAATGACCAATCCATTGACTCAATAGTTCAACTTTTGTCCAAAAGATTAATTTTTGTCAAAATGGTCAATTCATGACCCAATGACCACTCATTAACCCAATAGGTCAACTTTTGACCAAAAAGTCAATTTTGGTCAAAATAGTCAATTTTTGACCTAATGACCACCAAATTGATCGAATATGTCAAATTTAGTTAAAATGGTCAATTTCAGACCCAACGACTAACCCATTGACCTATATGCCAACATTTGACCAAAAAGTTAACTTTAGTCAAAATGATCAATGCTTGACCGAATAACCAACCCATTGACCGAATAGGTCAACTTTTGACCAAAAAGTTAATTTTGGTCAAAATTGTCAATTTTTGACCTAATGACCAATTATTGACCCAATAAGTCAATCTTTGACCAAAAAAATCAACTTCGGTCAAAATGGTCAATTCTTGACCCAATGACCAACTCATTGACCCAATAGGTCAACTTTTAACCAAAAAGTCAACTTTGGTCAAAATAGTCAATCCTTAACCCAATAACCAACCTTTTGACCCAATAGGTCAACTTTTGACCAAAATGACAACTTTGGTCAAAATGGTCAATCCTTGACCCAATCACCAATCTATTGACCCAATAAGTCAATTGTGGTCAAAATTATCAATTTTTGACCTAATAACCAACCTATTGATCTGACATGTCAACTTTGGACCAAAAAGTCAATTTTGTTCAAAATAGTCAATTTTTGTCCTCATGACCAATTATCTACCTAATAAGTCAATCTCCGATGAAAAAGTCAACTTTGGTCAAAATGGTCAATCCTTGAGGCAATGACCAAACCATTGATCCAATAGGCTAACTTTTAAGCTAAAAGACAACATTGGTCAAAATGGTCAATCCTTGACCCAATGACCATCCCATTGGCCTAATAGGTCAACTTTTGATCAAAATGTCAATTCTTGTCAAAATAGTAAATTTTTTGACCTAATGACCACCCCATTGACTCAATTGGTCAACTTTTGACCAAGAAGTCAACTTTAGTCAAAATGGTCAATTTCTGACCCAATGACCACACCATTGCACCAATGGGTCAACTTTTGACCGAAAATTTAATTTAGGTCAAAATAGTCAATTTTTTTATCCAATGACCCATTATTGACCGAATAAGTCAATTTCCGACAAAAAATTCACCTTTGGCAAAATGGTCAATCCAAGACCTAATGACCAACATGTTAACCCAATAGGTCAACTTTTAACCAAAAAGTCAACTTTGGTCAAAATGTCAATCCTTCACTCAATGACCGAATATGTCAACTTTTGGCCAAAAAGTCAAATTTGAACAAAATAGTTAATTTTTTATCTAATGACCACCCCATTGACCTAATAAGTCAATCTCTGGCCAAAAAGTCAACTTTGGTCAAAAAGGTCAATCCATGACCCAATGACCACCCCACTGACCCAATAGGTCAACATTTAAATAAAAAATCAACATTGGTCAAAATGATCAATCCTTAACCCAATAACCATCCCATTAACCCAATATGTCAACTTTTGACCAAAAATTTAATTTTCGTCAAAATAGTCAAGTTTTTCACCTAATGACCACCCCATTGACACAATAAGTCAACTTTTGAACAAAAAGTCAACTTTTGTCACTATGGTCAATTTCTGACCCAATGACCACCCCATTGCCCCAAAGGGTCAACTTTTGATCGAAAATTCAATTTAGGTCAAAATAGTCAATTTTTGACCTAATGACCAATTATTAACCCAATAAGTCAATCTCTTACCAAAAAGTAAACTATGGCAAAATGGCCAATCCATGACCCAATGACCAACATATTGATCCAATAGGTCAACTTTTGACCAAAAAATCAACTTTAGTCAAAGTGGACAATCCTTGACCCAATAGGTCAACTTTTGACAAAAAAATACAATTTTGGTCAAAATAGTCAATTTTTGACTTAATGACCACCCCATTAACCCAATAAGTCAATCTCTAGCTAAAAAGTCAGCTTTGGTCAAAATGGTCAATCCTTAAGCCAAAGACCAACACTTTAACCGAATAGGTCAACTTTTGACCAAAAAGTAAATTTTGGTCAAAATGGTTAATCCTTGTCCCAATGACCAAACCATTAACCCAGTAGGTCAATTTTGGACAAAAAAGTCAATTTTGGTCAAAATTGTAAATTTTTGACCTAATGACCAATTATTGACCCAATAAGTCAATCTCGTATAAAAAGTCAACTTTTGTCAAAATGGTCAATCCTTGACACAATGACCAACCCAATATGTCAACTTTTGACCAAAAAGTTAACATTGGTCAAAATGGACAATCCTTGACCCAATGAACCTATAGGTCAACTTTTGACAAAAAAGTCAATTTTGGTCAAAATAGTTAACTTTAACCAGATGACCAATTATTGAGCCAATAAGACAATCTCTGACCAAAAAGTCAACTTTAGACAAAATGGTCAATCTTTGACCCAATGATCAACCCATTGACCCAATAGGTCAACTTTTCACCAAAAAGTCAATTTTGGTCAAAATAGTCAATTTTGACCCAATGACCAATTATTGACCAAATAAGTCAATCTCTGACCAAAAAGTCAACTTGTTCAAAAGAGTCAATCTTAACCCAACGACCAACCCATTGACCCAATAGGTCAACTTTTGACAAAAAAGTCAACTTTGGTCAAAATGGTCAATCCTTGACACATTAACCCAATATGTCAACTTTGACAAAATAGTAAATTTTGGTCAAAATAGGGAATTTTTGACCTAATGACCCCCTATTTGACCCAATAGGTTAACTTTAGTTAAATTGGTCAACCCTAGACCCAATGACCATCCCATTAACCCAATAGGTCAAATTTTGGCCAAAAAATCAATTTTGGTCAAAATAGTCAAGTTTTAACCTAATGACCAATTATTGACCCAATAAGTCAATCTCTAAACAAAAAGTCAAATTTGGTTAAAATGGTCAATTATTGACCCAATGACAAACTCATTGACCTAATTGGTCAACTTTTGATCAAAGAGTCATCTTTGGTTAAAATGGTTAATCCTTGACCCAATATGTCAACTATTAATCAAAAAGTCAATTTTTGTCAAAATAGTGAATTTTTCACAAAATGACCACCCATTGACCCAATATGTCAACTTTTCATAAAAAAGTCAAGTTTGGTAAAAAATGGTTAATTTCTAACCTAATGAACAACCATTGACCTAATAGGCCAACTTTTGACAAAAAAGTCAACTTTGGTCAAAATCATCAATCGTTGACCCAATGACCAACCCATTGACCCAATAAGTCAACTTGTGACCAAAAAGTTAATTTTGGTTAAAATAGTGAATTTTTGACCTAATGTCCACCCATTTACCTAATAGGTCAACTTTTGACAAAAATGTTAAGTTTGGTAAAAAATGGTCAATTTCTGTTCTACTGACCACCCCATTGACCCAATGGTTTAACTTTGGTTAAAATGGTCAATTTTTGACCTAATGAACAACCATTGACCTAGTAGAACAACTTTTGACCAAAAAGTCAACTTTGGTCAAAATGATCAATCATTGACCCAATGACTAACTCATTGACCCAATAGGTCAACTTTTGACCAAAAAGTCACTTTTGGTCATAATAGTTAATTTTTGACCTAATGATTAATTATTGTTCCAATGATCAATTATTGACCCAATAAGTCAATCTTTGACCAAAAAGTCAACTTTGGTTAAAATGGTCAATCCATAACCTAATTACCAACCCATTGACCCAATAGGTCAACTTTTGAACAAAAAGTAAACTTTGTTCAAAGTGATCAATCCTTAACCCAATGACCCAATAAGTCAACTTTTGACCAAGAAAATAATTTTGGTAAAAATAGTCAATTTTTGACCTAATGACCACTCCATTGACCTAATTAGTCAACTTTTGACCAAAAAGTCTTCTTTGGTCAAAATGATTAATTTCTGACCCAATGACCAACACATTGAACAATAGGTCAACTTTTAACCAATAGGTCAACTTTGATCAAAATGGTCAATCCTTGACCGAACGACCCAATAGGACAACTTTTAACCAAAAAGTAATTTTGGTCATAATAATCAATTTTTGACCTAATGACAATCCAATTGACCAAATAGGTCAACTTTTGACCAAAAAGTTAACTTTTGTAAAAATAGTCAATTCTTGATCGAATTACCAACTCATTGACCAATAGGTAAACTTTTGAATAAAAAGTCAATTATGGTCAAAATAGCCAATTTTTGATCGAATGACCAATTATTCACCCAATAAGTCAGTCTCTGGCCAAAAAGTCAACTTTGATCACCAACCCATTGACCCAATAGGTGAAATTTTGACCAAAAAGTAAACATTGGTGAAAATTGTAAATCCTTGACCCAACGACCCAAAAGGTTGACTTTTGACCAGAAAGTCAATTTTGGTTAAAATAGTCAATTTTTGACCTAATGACCACCCCATTGACCCAATAGGTCAACTTTGGTTAAAATGGCCAATTTATGACCCAACGACCAACCCATTGACCCAATAGTTAAGTTTATGACCAAATGTCAACTTTGTCAATGGGGTCAATCCTTGACGCAATGACCAACTCATTGAGCCAGTAGGTCATCTTTTGACCAAAATGTCAAATTTGGTCAAAATAGTCAATTTTTGACTTAATGACCAATTATTGACCCAAGAAGTCAATCTCTGTCCAAAATGTTAACTTTGGTCAAAATGGTCAATCATTGACCCAAAGATTAACCTAGTGACCCAGAAGGTCAACTTTTGACCAAAAAGTTAACTTTGGTCAAAATGGTCAATCTTGGACCCAATGACTAGCCCATTGACCCAATATGTAAACTTTTAAACAAAAAGTCAGTTTTGGTCAAAATAGTTAATTTTTGACCTAATGACCAACCCATTGACCCAATAGGTCAAATTTTGAACAAAAAGTTATTTTTTATCGAAAAAAGTTAATTTTTGACATAATGACCACCCCATTAACCATTAGGTCAACTTTGGTTAAAATGGTTAATTTCTGACCCAACGACCAACCCATTAAACCAATAGGTAAGTTTTTGACCAAAGGTTAACTTTGGTCAAGGGGGTCAATCCTTGACGCAATGACCAACCCATTGAGTCAGTAGGTCATCTTTTGACCAAAAGGTCAATTTTGGTCAAAATAGTCAAATTTTGACCTAATGACCATTATTGACCCAAGAAGTCATCTCTGTCCAAAATGTCAACTTTGGTCAAAATGGTCAATCCTTGACCCAGTGACCAACCCATTGACCAAATATGTTAACTTTTAAACAAAAAGTCAGTTTTGGTCAAAATAGTCAATTTTTGACTTAATGACCACCCATTGACCCAATATGTCAACTTTTGACCAAAAAGTCAACTTTGGTCAAAATGGTCAATTTCTGACCCAATGATAAACTCATTGAACAATAGGTCAATTTTGGACCAAAAAGTCAACTTTGGTTAAAATGGTTAATCCTTGACCCAACAACCAACCCATTGTCCCAATAGGCTTTTGACCAAAAAATTCAATTTTGGAGAAAATTATCAATTTTGACCTAATGACCAGCCCATTGGCCCAATAGGTCAAATTTGGTTAAAATGGTCAATTTCTAACCCAATGACCACCCCATTGATCCAATAAGTCAACTTTTGACCAAAAAGTTAACTTTGGTCAAAATGGTCAATTTCTGACACAATGACCATCCCATTGACCCAATGGGTTAACTATTGACCAAAATTTCAATTTTGATCAAAATAATTAATTGTTGACCTAATGAACAATTATTGACCCAATAAGTCAATCTCTAACCAAAACGCCAGCTTTGGTCAAAATGGTCAATTCTTGACCCAATGACTAACCGATTTACCAAATTGGTCAAAATTAGACCAAAAAGCAAACTTTGGTCAAAATGATCAATTTCTGACCCAATGACCAACCCATTGATCCAATCGATTAACATTTGACCAAAAAGTAAACTTTGGTCAAAATGGTCAATCCTTGACCCAATGACCAACCCATTGACTCAATATGTCAACTTCTGTACAAAATGTCAACTTTGGTTAAAAAGGTTAATCCTTGACCCAATGTCCAAACAATTGACCCAAGAAGTCAACTTTTGACAAAAAAAGTCAACTTAGGTCAAAATGGTTAATCGTTGAACTAATGACATACCTATTAGCCCAATCTGTCAACTTTGACCAAGAAGTTAATTTTGGCAAAATAGTAAATTTTTAACCTAATGACCACCCATTGACCAAATAGGTCAACTTTGACCAAAAAGTCAACTTTGGTCAAAATGGTTAATACTTAACCCAATGAGCCAATAGGTCAACCTTTGACCAAAAAGTTAATTTTGGTCAAAATAGTCAATTTTCTTCCTAATGACCATTTATTGACCCAATGTCGTTCTCTGACCAAAATGAAAATTTTGGTCACAATGGTCAATCTTTGACCCAATGACCAACCCAATTTTTGACCAAATACTAAACTTCGGTCAAAATGATCAATCATTCATGCAATGAACAACCTATTGACCCAATAGGTCAACTTTTGACCAAAAAGTTAATTTTGGTAAAAAAGTCAATTATTGATATAATGAACAATTATTGACCCAAAAATTCAATATTTGTCCAAAAATTCAACTTACGTCAAAATGGTCAATTCTTGACCCAATGAACACCTCATTACCCAATAGGCCAACTTTTGATCAAAAAGTCAACTTTTGACTAAAAAGTTAACTTTTGACAAAATGGTCAATGCTTAACCTTATGAGCAACCCATTGACCCAATAGGTCAAATTTTAATCAAAAAGCCAACTTTGGTCAAAATGTTCAATGATTGACCCAATGACCAATCCATTGACTCAACATGTTAACTTTTGACTAGAAAGTCAATTTTGGTCAAAATAGTCAATTTTTGACCTAATAACCACCTCATTGACAGAATAGGTTGCGTTTTGACCACAACTTTGGTCAAAATCATCAATTTCTGACCCAATGACCACCCCATTATCCCAATAAGTCAACTTTTGACCAAAATTTCAAATTTAGTCAAAATAATTAATTTTTGACCTAATAACCAATTATTGACCCAATAAGTCAATTTGTGATCAAAAAGTTAACTTTGGTTAAAATGGTGATTCCTTGACACAATTACCAACCAACCAATAGGTCAACTTTTGACCAAAAAGTCAATTTTGGTCAAAATAGTTATTTTTTGGCCAAATGACCAATTATTGACCCAATAAGTCTATCTCTGACATAAGAGTCAATATTTGGTCAAAATGGTCAATCATTGACCCAATGAACAGCCCATTGACCCAATAAGTCAACTTTTGACCAAAAAGTTGACTATGGTCAAAATGAACAATCCTTGACCCAATGACTAACCCGCTGACTCGATAAGTCAACTTTTGACCAAAAAGTTAAATTTGGTCAAAAAAGTCAATTTTTGACATAATGACCAACTCATAGAACAAATAGGTCAAACTTTGACCAAAAAATAAATTTTGGTCAAAATAGTCAATTTCTGACCAAATGACCACCCAATTAACCCAATAGATCAACTTTTGACCAAAAAGTCAACTTTGGTCAAAATGGTCATTTTCTGACCCAATGACCAACCTATTTACCCAATAAATAAACTTTTGATCGAAAAGTCAATTTTGGTTAAATAGTTAATTTTTTACCTAATAATCAATTATTGACCCAATATGTCACTCTTTGACAAAAAAAGTCAACTTTGGTCAAAATGACAATTTTTAACCGAATGATCAACGCTTTGTCCCAATGACCAACCAATTGACCCAATATGTTAACTTTTTACCAAAAAACAACTTTGGTCAAAATGGTCAATCCTTGACCAAATGACCAACCCATTGATCCAATAGGTCAAATTTTGAACCAAAAGTCAATTTTTATCAAAAAAGTCAATTTTTGACATAATGACCACCCCATTGACCCAAAGGCTCAACTTTTGTCCAAAATGTCAATTTTGATCAAAATGGTCAATCCTTAACATAATGACATACCCATTGACCCAATTGGTCAACTTTTGATAAAAATGTAAATTTTAGTCAAAATAGTCATTTTTTAACCTAACAACCACCCCATTGACCCAATTAGTCAACTTTTGACCAAAAAGTCAACTTTGGTTAAAATGGTCAATTTCAGACCCAATAACCAACCCATTGACCAAATAGGTCAACTTTTGACCAAAAAGTAAACTTTGGTCAAAATGGTCAATCCTTGTACCAATGACCCAATGGGTCAACTTTTGACAAAAAAGTCAACTTTGGTGAAAACGATCAATTTCTGAGCCGATGACCACCCATTGACCCAATGGGTCAACTTTTGACCAAAAATTCAATTATAGTCAAAATAGTCAATTTTTAACCTAATTACCTATTATTGACCCAATAAGTCAATCTATGACCAAAAAGTCAACTTTGGTCAAAATGGTCAATCCTTGACCCAGTGACCAACCCATTGACCCAATAGGTCAACTTTTGACCAAAAAAACCAGATTTGGTCAAAATAATAAAATTTTGAGCTAATGAACAATTATTGACCCAATAACTCAATCTCAGACCAAAAAGTACTTTGGTCAAAATGGTCAATCCATGATGCAATGCTTAACTCATTGACCCAATAGGTCAACTTTTGACCATAAAGTCAACTTTAGTCAAAATAGTCAATCCTTGACCCAATGACTAATCCATTTATGTTAGAAATTGACCATTTTAACCAAACTTGACTTTTTAGTCAAAAGGTAACCTATTGGGTTAATGGGGTGGCCATGAGGTCAAAAATTGATAATTTTGACAAAATTAACTTTTTGGTGAAAAATTGACCTATTGGGTCAATGGGTTGGACATTGGGTTAAGGATTGACCATTTTGACCAAAGTCGACTTTTCGGTCAAAAGTTGACCTATTGCCTCAATGGGTTGGTTAAAGATTGACCATTTCAACCAAAGTGGACTTTCTCGTCAGAGATTGACTTATTGGGTCAATAATTGGTCATTCGGTCAAAAATTGATTATTTTGACCAAAATTGAATTTTTGGTCAAAAGTTGAGCCATTGGATCAATTGGGTGGTCATTGTGTAAGAAATTGACCATTTTGACGAAAGTTGACTTTTGGTAAAAAGTTGACTTAATTGGTTAACGAGTATGTCATTGGGTCAGAAATGGATCATTTTGATCCAACTTGATTTTATTTTCAAAAGTTGACCTATTCGGTCAATTGGGTTGTCATTAGGTAAAAAATTGACTATTTTGTCAAAAATTGACCTTTTGGTCATTGGGTCAGAAATTAACCATTTCGACCAAAGTTGACTTTTAGGTCAAAAGTTGACCTATTGGATCAATGGGGTGGTCATTAGGTCAAAAATTGATTATTTTGACTAAAATTGACTTTTTGGTCAAAAGTTGACCTATTTGGTCGATGGGTTGGTCATTGGTTCAAGGATTGACCATTTTGACCAAAGTTGAATTTTTGGTCAGCGATTGACTTATTGGGTCAATAATTGATCATTAGGTCAAAAATTGATTATTTTGACCAAAATTGACTTTTTGGTCAAAAGTTGATTTATTGGGTCAGTTGGTTGGTCATTGGGTCAAGGATTGACCATTTTGACTAAAGTTGACTTTTTGGTCAAAAGTTGACCTATTGGGTTAATGTGTTGGTCATTGGCTTAATGATTGACCATTTTAACGAAAGTTTACTTTTTGGTTAGAGTTTGACTTATTGGGTTAATAATTAGTCATTCGGTAAAAAATTCATTATTTTGACTAAAATAAAGTTTTCGGTCAAAAGTTGACCCATTTGGTATTTGGTGTGGTCATTGTGTTAGAAATTGACCATTTTGACCAAAGTTGACTTTTTGGTCAAAAGTTGAACTTTTGGGTAAAAGGATTGACCATTGGGTCAGAAATTGATCATTTTGACCAAACTTGACTTTTTGTGCAAAAGTTAACCTGTTGGGTCAATGGGTTAGTTATTGTGTTAAGGATTGACCATTTTGCCCAAAGTTGACTTTTTAGTCAAAAGTTGACCTATTAGGTTAATGGGTTCGTCACTGGGTCAAAAATTGACTTTTTTGACTAAAATTGACATCTTTGTCAAAAGTTAACCTATTGGGTCATTGGGTTGGTCATTGGGTTAAGGATTGACCATTTTGACAAAAGTTCACTTTTTGGTCAAAAGTTGACATATTGGGTTAATGGGTTAGTCATTTGGTCTGAAATTGACCATTTTAACCAAAGTTAACTTTTTGATCAAAAGTTGACCTATTTGGTCAATTGGGTTATCATTAAGTCAAAAATTGATTATTTTGACCAAAATTGGTTCTTGGTCAAAAGTTAACCTGTTGGGTTTTGGGTCAAGGATTGATCATTTTTTACTAAAGTTGACTTTTTGGTCAAAAGTCAACATAATGAGTCAATGGGTTGGTCTTTGGGACAAGGATCGACCATTTTGACCAAAGTTGACTTTTAGGTAGGAGATTGAATTACTGGGCTAAAAATTGGTCATTAGGTCAAAAATTAACTATTTTGACTAAAGCTAACCTTATGGTCAAAAGTTGACATGTTTGGCCAAAGTTGACTTTTTGGTCAAAAGTTGACCTCTTGGGTCAATGGGTTGGTCATTGGGTCAAGGATTAGCCATTTTGACCAAAGTTGAGTTTTTAGTCAAAAGTTGACCTATGTGGTCAACGAGTTGGTCATTGGGTCAAGGATTGACCATTTAGACCAAAGTTGACTTTTTCGTCAAAAGTTGACCTACTAGGTCAATGGGTGGGCATTAGGTAAAAAATTGACTATTTTGACAAAAATTGATTATTTTGACAAAAAAAGACTGTTTTGATCTATTGAGTCATTGGGCAAGAATTAATCATTTTGTCCAAAGTTGACTTTTGGTCAAAAATTGACCTGTTGGAACAATGAGTTGGTCATTGGGTCAAAGATTGACCATTTTAACCAAAGTTGACTTTCTTAGTGAGAGATTAACTTATTGGGTCAATAATTGGTCATTATGTAAAAAATTAACTATTTTGACCAAAATTGAATTTTTAATCAAAAGTTGACCTACTGAGTCAGAAATTGATCATTTTGACCAAAGTTGACTTTTTCGTCAAAAGTTGACCTATTGGGTCATTAGGGTGGTCATTAGGTCAAAACTTCACTAAAGTGACCAAAATTGACTTTTTGGTCAAAAGTTGACCTATTGGGTCAATGGGTTGGTCGTTGGGTCAAGGATTGACAATTTGACAAAATATGACTTTTTGGTCAAAAGTTGACCTAGTCAAGAGTTACCTATTCGATCAATGCGTTAGTCATTGGGTCAAAAATAGACCATTTTGACCAAACTTGACTTTTTAGTCAAAAGTTAACATATTGGGTCATTAGGTTAGTCATTTGGTCAAGGATTGACCGTTTTGACCAAAGTTGACTTTTTGGTCAAAAGTTGACCTATTGGGTCAATAGGTTGGTCATTGGGTCAAGGATTAATCATTTTGATCAAATTTGACTTTTTGTTAAGAGATAGTCTTATTGGGTCAATAATTGGTCATTAGGTCAAAAATTGACTATTTTGACCAAAATTGACTCTTTGCTCAAATATTAACCTTTTAGGTCAATGGGTTGCTCATATGGATAAGGATTGACCAATTTGACTAAAGTTGACTTTTTGTCCAAAGTTAACATATTTGTTCAATGTGTTGCTCATTGGGTCAGAAATTGACCATTTTGACCAATATTGACTTTTTAATCAAAAGTTGACATATTAGGTCAATGGGTGTTCATTACGAAAAATTGACTATTTCAACCAAAATTGACTCTTTGGTCAAAATTTGACTTGTTTTGTCAACTAGTTTGCCATTGGGTCAAGAATTGACCATTTTGACCAAGTTGACATTTTGGTCAAAAGTTGACGTTTTGCCTCAATGGGTTGGTCATTGTGTCAAGGATTGACCATTTTGACCAAAGTTGACCTTTTGGTCACAGATTGACTTATTGGGTCAATAATTGGTCATTAGGCCAAAAATTGACTATTTTTATCAAAATTGAATTTTTTGTCAAAAATTGACTCATTGGGTCAAAGGGTGGTCATAGGGTCAGAAATTGACCATTTTGACCAAAGTTAACTTTTTGGTCAAAATTTGATCTATTAGGTCAATGGGTTGGTCATTGTGTAAATGATCGACTATTATGACCGAAGTCGACTTTTTGGTCAGAGATTGACTTATTGGGTCAATAATTTATCATTATGTCAAAACTTAACTATTTTGGTCGAAATTGACTTTATGTACAAAAGTTGACCTATTGGGTTAATGAGTTGGTCATTGGGTCAAGAATTGACCATTTTGAACAAAGCTAACTTTTTGGTCAAAAATTGACCTACTGGATCAATGGGTTTGTCATTGGGTCTGAAATTGACCATTTTAACCAAAGTTGACATTTTGGTAAAAAATGGACCTATTGGGTCAATGGGTTGGTCATTGGGTTAAAAATTGACCATTTTGACCAAAGTTGACTTTTTGTTCAAAAGTTGACCTATTAGGTCAATGGGTGGTCCTTAGGTCAAAAATTTACTATTTTAACCAAAATTGACTTTTTTTTCAAATGTTGACCTATTGAGTCAATTACTTGGTCAATGGGTCAAGAATTGACCACTTTCACCAAATTTGGCTTTTTGGTCAAAAGCTGTTCTTTTGGGTCAATGGGTTGGTCATTGGGTCAAGGATTGACCAATTTGACAAAAGTTGACTTTTTAGGCAGAGATTGACTTATTGGGTCAATAATTGGTCGTGAGGCCAAAATTTGATTATTTTGACCAAAATTGAATTCTTGGTCAAAATTGACCCATTGAGTTAAAGTGGTGGTCATGGGTCAGAAATTGATCATTTTGACCAAAGTTGACTTATTGGTCAAAAATTGACCTATTGAGTTAACAGGTTGGTCATTTGGTCAAAGATCGACCATTATGACTAAAGTTGACTTTTTGGTCAGAGATTGATTTATTGGGTCAATAATTGGTCATTATGTCAAAAATTGATTGTTTTAGTTGAAAATGATTTTTTGTTAAAAAGTTGCCTTATTCGGTCGATAAGTTGGTCATTGAGTCAAGAATTGACCATTTTGACGAAAGTTGACTTTTTGGTAAAAATTGACCTATTGGATCAATGGGTTTGTCATTGGGTCAGAAATTGACCATTTTAACCAATGTTGACTTTTTTTGTCAAAAGTTGACCTATTGGGTTAATGGGTTCGTCATTGGTTAGAAATTGACCTTTTTTTACCAAAGTTAACTTCTTGTTTAAAAGTTGACCTATTGGGTCAATGGGTGGTCATTGGGTCAAAAATTGACTATTTTGACTAAAATTGACTTTTTGTTCAAAAGTTGACCTATTGGGTCAATGGGTTGGTCATTCGGTCAAGGATTTACCATTTTTTTCAATGTTGACATTTTAATGAAATGTTAACCTATTGGGTCAATGGGTTGGTCATTGGGTTATAAATAGACAATTTTAATCAAACCTGACTTTTTTGTCAAAAGTTAACCTATTGGTTTAATGTGGTGGCCATTTCGTGAAAAATTGATTATTTTGACCAAAATTGAATTTTTGGTCAAAAATTGAACCATTAGGACAAAGGAGTGGTCATTGGGCCAGAAATTAACTATTTTGACCAAAGTTGACTTTGTGGACAGTGTTTGACTTATTGGGTTTATAATTGGTCATTTTACTATTTTTTGTCAAAATTGATTTTTTGATCAAAAGTTGACTTTTTGGGTCAATGAGTTGGTCATTGGGTCAAGAATTGAACATTTTGACCAATGTTGACGTTTTGGTCAAAAATTGACCTATTGGATCAATGAGTTTGTCATTTGGTCAGAAGTTGATCATTTTGACCAAAGTTGACTTTTTGGTCAAAAGTTGACCTATTGGGTCAATGGGTGGTCATTAGGTTAAAAATTGACTATTTTGACCAAAAATGACTTTTTGTTCAAAAGTTAACCTATTGGGTCAATGGGTTGGTCATTGGGTCAAGGATTGACCTTTTTGACCAAAGTTGACAATTTGGACAAAAGTTGACATATTGGGTCAATGGGTTGATCATTGGTCAAGAATTGATCATTTTGAACAAAGTTGACTTTTTGGTCAGTGACTAACTTATTGGGTCAATAATTGGTCATTAGGCCAAAAATTGACTATTTTGACTAAGATTGAATTTTTTTGTCAATAGTCAACGGGGTGGTCATTGGGTCAGAAATTTACCATTTTGACCAAGGTTAACTTTTTGGTCAAAAGTTGACCTATTGGGTCAATGGGTTGATTATTGGGTCAATGGGTTGGTTATGGGGTCAAGGATTGACCATTTTGACAAAAGTTGACTTTTTGGTCAGAGTTTAACTTATTCGGTCAATAATTAATCATTAGGTCAAAAATTAACTATTTTGACGAAAATTGAGTTTTTGGTCAAAAGTTGACCTGTTTGGTTAATGAGTTGGTTATTAGGTCAAGGATTGACCATTTTGACCAAAGTTGACTTTTTGGTCAAAAGTTGATTTATTGGATTAATGAGTTTGCCATTGGGTCAGAAATTGAACATTTTGACCAAAGTTGACTTTTTGGTCAAAAGTTAACCTATTGGGTCAATGGGTGGTCATTAGGTCAAAAATTGACTATTTTGACAAAATATGACTTTTTGTTCAAAAGTTGACCTATTGGATTAATGAGTTGCTCATTGGGACAAGGATTGACCATTTTGACCAAAGTTAACTTTTTGGTCATAAGTTGACCTATTAGGTCAATGGGTTGGTCATTGTGTCAAGGATTGACAATTTTGACCAAATTTGACTTTTTTGTCAAAAGTTGACCTATTGGGTCAATGGGTTAGTCCTTGGGTCAGAAATTGACCATTTTGACCTAAGTTGACTTTTTAGTCAAAAGTTAACCTATTGGGCTGGGTTGGTCATTGGGTCAAGGATTGACCATTTTGACTAAAGTTGACTTCTTGGTCAAAAGTTGACCTATTGGGTTAATGTGTTGGTCATTGGGTCAAGGATTAACCATTTTAGCCAAAGTTGACTTTTTGGTTAGAGTTTGACTTATTCGGTCAAAAATTCACTATTTTGATTAAAATAAAGTTTTTGGTTAAAAGTTAACCCATTTGGTTTTTGATGTGGTCATTGTGTTAGAAATTGACCTTTTTGACCAAAATTGACTTTTTGGTCAAAAGTTGAACTTTTGGGTAAATGGATTGGCCGTTGGGTCAGAAATTGATCATTTTGACCAAACTTGACTTTTTGTTCAAAAGTTAACCTATTGGGTCAATGGGTTAGTTATTGTGTCAAGGATTGACCATTTTGCCCAAAGTTGAATTTTTGGTCAAAAGTTGACCTATTAGTTCAATGAGTTTGTCATTGGGTCAAAAATTAACTTTTTTGACCAAAATTGACATCTTGGTCAAAAGTTAACCTATTGGGTCATTGGGTTGGTCATTGGGTTAAGGATTGACCATTTTGACAAAAGTTGATTTTTTGGTTAAAAGTTGACGTATTGGGTCAATGGGTTAATCATTTGGTTTGAAATTGACCATTTTGACCAAAGTTAACTTTTTGATTAAAAGTTGACCTATTCGGTCAATTGGGTTATCATTAGGTAAAAAATTAAGTATTTTGACCAATATTGGTTCTTGGTCAAAAGTTAACCTATTGGGTCATTGGGTCAAGAATTGATCATTTTTACTAAAGTTGACTTTTTGGTCAAAAGTTAGCCTATTGAGTCAATGGGTTTATCATTGGGACAAGGATCGACCATTTTGACCAAAGTTGACTTTTAGGTAAGAAATTGACTTACTGGGTTAAAAATTGGTCATTAGGTCAAGAATTAACTATTTTGATCAAAGTTAACGTTTTGGTCAAAAGTTGACATGTTGGGTCAATGGGATGGTCATTAGGTCAAGGATTGAACCTTTTGACCAAAGTTGACATTTTGGTAAAAAGTTGACCTCTAGGGTCAATGGGTTGCTCATTGGGTCAAGGATTGACTATTTTGACCAAATTTAACTTTTTAGCCAAAAGTTGGCCTACGTGGTCAATGAGGTGGTCATTGGGTCAAGGATTGACCATTTTGGCCAATGTTAACTTTTTGGTTAAAAGCTGGCCTACTGGGTCAATGGGTGGGCATTAGGTCTAAAATTGACTATTTTGACAAAGAATTGACTATTTTAACATATTGAGTCGTTGGGCAAGAATTAACCATTTTGTCCAAAGTTGACTTTTTGGTCAAAAGTTAACCTATTGGAACAATGAGTTGGTCATTGGGTCAAGGATAGTCCATTTTGACCAAAGCTGACTTTTTTGGTCAGAGATTAACTTGTTGGGTAAGTAATTGGTCTTTATGTAAGAAATTAACTATTTTGACGAAAATTTATTTTTTTATCAAAAGTTTACCAAGTGGGTCAGTGTGGCGGACATTGGGTTAGAAATTTGCCATTTTGACTAAAGTTGACTTTTTAATCAATAGTTGATCTACTGGGTCAATTGGGTGGTCATTAGGTTAAAACTTAACAATAGTGACTAAAATTGACTTTTTAGTTAAAAGTTGACCTATTGGGTCAATGGGTTGGTCTATGGGTCAAGGATTGATAATTTTGACCAAAGTTGACTTTTTGGTCAAAAGTTGACCTATTTGGTAAATGGGTTGGTTATTGGGTCAATGATTGACCATTTTGACCAAAGTTGACTTTTTGGTCAGAGATTGT
Organism: Papilionanthe hookeriana x Papilionanthe teres; assembly: GCA_022702705.1. NCBI lineage: Eukaryota > Viridiplantae > Streptophyta > Magnoliopsida > Asparagales > Orchidaceae > Papilionanthe > Papilionanthe hookeriana x Papilionanthe teres. The sequence continues at coordinate 111,707,123 of CM040425.1, read as the reverse complement.
CTTATTAGGTCAATAATTGGTCATTAGGTCCAAATTGACTATTTTGACCAAAAATGATGCTTTGGTCAAAAGTTGACCTATTGGGTTAATGGGTTGGTCATTGGGTTAAGGATTGATCATTTTGATCAAAGTTGACTTTTTTGGTCAAAAGTTGTCCTATTGGGACAATGGGTTGGTGGTTGGGTCAGAAATTGACCATTTTAATCAAAGTTGACATATTGGGTAAATGGGGTAGCCAATAGGTCAAAAATTGACTATATTGAGCAAAATTGACTTTTTTGTTAAATGTTGACCTATTGGGTCAATGGGTTGGTGATTGGGTCAAGGATTGACCATTTTAACCAAAGTTAACATTTTGGTCAAAAGTTGACTTATTGGGTCAATGGGTTGGTCATTGGGTCAAGGATTTACCATTTTGAACCAGTTGACTTTTTGATTAGAGATTGATTTAATAAGTTAATAATTGGTCATTAGGTCAAAAATTTACTATTTTGACCTAAATTGACTTTTCGGTCAAAAGTTGACCAATTGGGTCGATGGGTTGGTCATTGGGTCATGAATTGACCATTTTGACCGAAGTTGACTTTTCAGTCACAGATTGACTTATTGGGCCCATAATTGGTCATTAGGTAAAAAATTGACTATTTTGACCAAAATTAACTTTATTGTCAAAAGTTGATCTATTGGATCAATGGGTTAGTCATTGCGTCAAGGATTGACCATTTTGACCAAAGTTAACTCTTTGGTCCAAAACTGAATTATTGGGTCAATGGGTTGGTCATTCGGTCAGAATATGACCATGTTGACCAAAGTTGACTTTTTGGTTAAAAGTTGACCTATTGGGTGTCAATGGGGTGGTCATTAGGTCAAAAATGGACTTTATCAACCAAAATTGACTTTTTGGTCAAAAGTTGACAAATTGGGTCAATGGGTTGGTCATTGGGTCAAGTATTGACCATTTTGACCAAAGTTGGCTTTTTGTTCAAAAGTTGACCTTTTGGGTCAATGAGTTGGTGATTGGGTGAAGGATTGACCATTTTAACCAAAGTTACCTTTTTTGTCAGAGATTGGCTTATTGGGTCAATAATTGGTCATTAGGTCAAAAATTGACTATTTTGATCAAAATTGACTTTTTGGTCAAAATTTCATCAATTGGGTCAGTGGGTTGGTCATTGCGTCGAGGAGTTATTATTTTGACTAAAGTTGACTTTTTTGGTCAAAAGTTGACCTATTGCGTCAGTGGGTTGGTCATTGGGTCAAGGATTGACCATTATGACCAAAGTTGACTTTTTGGTCAGAGATTGACTTATTGGGTCAATTATTAGTCATTAGGTCAAAATTGGTTATTTTGACAAAAATTGACTTTTTGTTCAATAATTGACCTATTTGGTCAATGAGTTAGTCATTGGGTCGAGAATTGACCATTTTGAACAAAGTTGACTTTTTGGACAAAAGTTGACCTATTGGATTAATGAATTTGTCATTGGTTTAGAAATTGAACATTTTGTCCAAAGTTAACTTTTTGGTCAAAAATTGACCTATTGGGTCAATGGGTGGTCATTAGGTAAAAAATTGACTATTTTGACCAAAATTGACTTGTTTTCAAAAGTTGACCTATTGGATCTATGGGTTGGTCATTGGGTCAAGGATTGACCATTTTGACTAAATTTAACTTTTTAGTCAAAAGTTGACTTAATGTGTCAATGAGTTGGTCATTAGGTCAGAAATTGACCACTTTGACCCAGGTTGACTTTTTGGTCAAAAGTTGACCTATTGGGCAATTAGTTGGTCATTGGGTCAAGGATTGACAATTTTGACTAAAGTTGACCTATTGGGTCAATAGGTTGGTCATTGGGTTCAAGGAATGACCATTTTAACAAAAGTTGACTTTTTAGTAAGAATTTGACTTATAGGGTTAATAATTAATTATTCATTCAAAAATTGATTATTTTGAGCAAGATAATGTTTTTGGTAAACAGCTGACCCATTTGGTCAATGGGTTGGTCATTGGGTCAGAAATTGAGCATTTTAACCAAAGTTAACATATTAGGTCAATGGGTGGTCATTAGGTTAAAAATCGAATATTTTGACCAAAATTGACTTTTCGGTCAAAAGTTGATATATTGGTTCAATGAGTATGTCATTGGTTCAAGGATTGACCATTTTAACCAAAGTTGACTTGTTGGTCAAAAGTTGACATATTAGGTCAATTTCTTAGTTATTGGGTCAAAGATTGACCATTTTGACCAAAGTTGACTTTTTATGCAAAAGTTGACTTATTGTGTCAATGAGTTGGTCATTGAGTCAAGGATTAACCATTTTGATGAAAGTTGATTTTTTGGTCAAAAGTTGACCGTTTGGATCAATGGGTTGGTCATTGGGTAAAAAATTGATCATTTTGACCTAAGCTGACTTTTTGGTTAAAAGTTGACCTTTTTGGTCAATGGGGTGGTCATTAGGTCAAAAATTGACTATTTTGACCAGAATTGATTTTTTGGTCAAAAGTTGACCTATTGCGTCATTGGGTCAAGGATTGACCATTTTGACTAAAGTTAACTTTTTGGTCAAATGTTGATCTATTTGATAAATCAGTTGATCATGAGTCAAGGATTGACCATTTTCACCAAAGTTGACTTTTTGGTAAAAAGATTGACTTATTGGGTCAACAATTGGTCATTAGGTCAAAAATTAATTATTTTGACAAAAATTAAAATTTTGATCAATAGTTGACTCATTAGGTCAATGGTGTGGTCAATGTGTCAGAAATTGACCATTTTGACGAAAGTTGACTTTTGGGTCAAAAGTTGACTTATTGGGTCACTGGAGTGGTCATTAGGTCAAAATTGACTGTTATTACCAACAATGACTTTTTTGGTCAAACTTTGCCTGTTGGGTCAATGGGTTGGTCATTGGGTCAATAATTGATCATTTTGACCAAAGTTGACTTTTTGGTCAAATGTTGACCTATTGAGTCAATGGCCTGGTCATTAGATCTGAAAATTTCCATTTTCACCAAAGTTGACTTTTTAGTCAAAAGTTGACTTATTGGGTCAATAGGTTGGTCTTAGGTCGAAAATTGACTATTTTGAGAAAAAATGACTTTTTGGTCAAAATTTGACCTGTTGGGTCAATTGGTTGGTCAATGTGTAAAAGATTGACCATTTTGACCAAAATTGAATTTTTGGTAAAAGTTGACCTATTAGGTGAATGAGTTTTTCATTGGGTCAAGGATTGACCATTTTAACCAAAATTGACATTTTAGTCAAAAGTTGACCTGTTGGGTTAAAGGGTTGGTCATTGGGTCAAAAATTGATCATTTTTAACCAAAGTTGACTTTTGGGTCAAAAGCTGACCTATTGTTTCAATGGGTTGGTCATTTGGTTAAGGATTGATCATTTTGACCAATGTTGACTTTTTGGTCAAAAGTTGTCCTTTTGGGTCAATTGGGTGGTTATTAGGTCAGAAATTAACTATTTTGACCAAAATTAATTTTTTGGTCAAAAGTTGACATATTGGGTCATTGGGACAACGATTGATCATTTTGACTAAAGTTGACATTTGGTCTAATGTTGACCTATTTGGTAAATCGGTTGGTCATTGGGTCAAGGATTGACCATTTTGACCAAACTTGACTTTTTTGTCAGAGCTTGACTTATTAGTTCAATAATTGGCCATTAGGTCAAAAGTTGATTATTTTTACCAAAATTAAAATTTTGGTCAATAGTTGACCCATTGGGTTAATGGGTGGTCATTGTGTTAGAAATTGACCATTTTGACAAATGTTGACTTTTTGGTCAAAAGTTGATTTATTGGGTCAACGGGTGGTCATTAGGTCAACAATTGACTATTTCCACCAAAATTGACTTTTTGGTCGAAATTTGACTTATTGGGTCAATGGGGTGGTCATTGGGTCAATGATTGACCATTTTGACCAAAGTTGACTTTCTGGTCAAAAGTTGACCTATTAAGTTAATGGCTTGGTCATTGGGTCAAGGATAGACAATTTTGACCAAAATTGACTTTTTGGTAAGAGATTTACTTTTTGGGTCAACAATTGGT